>CM047874.1:27183526-27216756 GCA_026212405.1 Petrea volubilis | reverse complement strand
TCCAGCCACTGCTGCACAGGTTCCGTCTCCTTCAGCTGCTGTGCTTCCTTCCATTTCGCCGTCAAATCAGCATGAATCGAGGGCTGACATTGTTCACAGCAGTGGAGTGATTTTCGGGATGAATTTCGACGTGAACAAGGCCTCCACTTTGGAGCAACAAACGGTGATCTTGGGTGTGCAAAAAGGGCAGGTCCACCTTGCTGAAAATCAGCACGTTTTGCAGGATATTGCTGCGGTTCCTCTTCCCAAAACAGGCGTGAATTTGGGGCTGAACATGGAGACCAACTCAGCCCATGCTGTTGTGTCCCATGTGAGTGCTCCAGCTGTGGTTTCCAACGTGAATTCCCCACATGGGGAAGTGCAAACGTGGACCGAACCCAGCAACGCGGGGGGGCTGAACTTGGATGCCCCTACAGCAGCTGTTTCTACGCCTGCATTTCAGCATGATTCGCAGGATCTTGATGCTGTCCCTCTTCCCAAAAAAGGCGTGACAATGGGGCTGAACATGGATGGGAATCTTGTCTCTTTTTTGGAGCAAAGTTTGGAGTCCAACTCAGCCCATGCTGCTGTGTCCCACGTGAGTGCCCATGCTGCTGTGTCCCACGAGAATGCTCCAGCTGCTGCTCACCTCGTGCAGTTCCCACATGAGGAAGATTCTTTCCCCCTTCCAGCTGCTGTCACTCACGGGAAGGAGGTGTTTGGGGGTCCCAAAGGCACGGTGATTGATGGTGAAATTGTCCCCCTCATTCCAGACCAGGTTCCATTTTGTGCTGCTGCTCATCCGAGGGACCTTGCTGTAATTTCTTCTCCACCAGCAGATAATTTGGGACAGCAAACATTTGTGGCTTTGTTCACGGAATTAAAAGAGGTTGAAGGCAATTCTTCCTCGCCGGCTACAGATTCTCCGTGCCATGGTGATGATGATAAGGTGTATCCACGTGCATCAGTGCCTCGTCATGCCCATGTGGACCCCGAGGCGGCGGGTGGCGACTTGGATCATTATCTGGGATCTCAATTAAAAGAGAGCATGGCCCAAGATGACGTTAATGAGCTGGATCAGTCTTTAACCAGCCCAAATGATGACATTGGGGCCCTTGAACGGGATTTGGATGTTGTGGTGGATAGAATTATTAACCGGGCTTCGACAAGAGCCATTAAGATAAAGAAAAAGAAACGAAATCGGACCAAAAAATGCCATCAAATTGCAGCCCAAGCTGTTACTTCACCACAAGAGGGAGAATCTTATAATTTCCTTCAACAACCAGGGGGTCCAGCTGTAATTTCTAAAAACCTGGTAGGAGAGAGCGCGACAACCTCAGAAACTCCCTCACGTGTCCAGCAAGCAGAATCTGACCAAAATCTTAACAGGAAGTTACTACCCTGGCGATCGAGACCTTTGCTTTGAGACTGGCACGGAGTTATACATTTCCAATTTACATCCTAAGGTCTCTGATGATGATATCAAGTGTTTGTTTGAAGAGTTTGGTCATCTGAAACGATGTATGATACATTATGACTTGAGGGGTCAATCGAAGGGGACTGCGGATGTAGTTTTCGCAAGACACAAAGATGCTTTAGCTGCGGTCAAGAGTTATAACTATGCTGACCTCGATGGGCAACTAATGAGAATAGAAATTATTCGATCACACACTACAACAACTGCTTGAAAAGTGAGAGGCGAGCTCCATAGATGTTGATACTTTTGATTTCTTTAGGATCTTTATTATGATGTAAGGGAGTAGTACTCCCTATTTCCTTTCGCAAGTTGATGTGTAATCTTTTGTGTTTCTGTTGTGCTTTCCTTTTTAATGAAGGGGTGGGGTCCCAATAAAAACCCTACGGCCTCGTGCCGGTTTCTCCAAAAAAAAAAAAAAAAAAAAAAAAAAAAAAAAAAAAAAAAAAAACCCTAAACCCTAAACCCTAAACCCTAAACCCTAAAACCCTAAACCCTAAACCCTAAACCCTAAACCCTAAACCCTAAACCCTAAACCCTAAACCCTAAACCCTAAAACCCTAAAACCCTAAAACCCTAAACCCTAAACCCTAAACCCTAAACCCTAAACCCTAAACCGCGGGAATTTGACATAACCCTTTTCCCTCCCAAAACCCTCACCTCCGCCACCATGGCCCCCACCGGAAACACACGGAAACGCCCGCCGCCGTCGCAGCAGCCGCAAACTGCGGCGACTCCGTCTCCTCAATTGAAGCATCAGGCGGCGATGGAAGAAGAGGAGCTGGATGAGGACGTATTTCTCGAGGAAACCCTACTCCAGTTGGAGGAGGAGGACACGCAGCGCCGTGCCCTCGCCGAGCGTCTCGCCAAGTGGAATCGTCCATCTCTTTCCTCTTCCTACGTCTCTGAGTCTCAGAACATCGTATTTCAACAGCTGGAAATGGATTATGTTATTGGAGATAGCCACAGGGAACTTCTAGCGAATTCTTCAGGTCCAGCTGCAATTATTAGGATTTTTGGGGTAACAAAAGAAGGGCATAGTGTTTGCTGTCTTGTACATGGATTTGAGCCATACTTTTACATCAGCTGCCCTCCAGGAATGGGTCCCGATGATATTTCCCGTTTCCATCAAATTCTTGAGGGTAGGATGAGAGAAGCAAATCGGAACAGTAAGGTTCCCAAATTTGTTCGTCGCATTGAACTGGTTAAGCGAAGAAGCATCATGTATTATCAACAACAGAATTCTCAGCCTTTTCTTAAAATTGTGGTGGCACTGCCAACAATGGTTACCAGCTGCCGTGGTATCCTTGACAGAGGATTACAAATTGATGGACTGGGCATGAAGAGTTTTATGACTTACGAGAGTAATGTTCTGTTTGCTCTCCGTTTCATGATTGACTGCAACACAGTCGGGGGCAATTGGATAGAAGTTCCTCGTGGAAAATATAAGAAGACAGCAAGAAATCTCTCCTATTGTTAGTTAGAGTTTGACTGCCTTTTTTCGGACTTGATCAGTCATGCTCCTGAAGGGGAATTCTCAAAGATGGCCCCATTTCGCATACTAAGTTTTGACATTGAGTGTGCTGGGAGGAAAGGCCTTTTTCCTGAGCCCACTCATGATCCTGTTATCCAGGTAGCCAACCTAGTAACCCTGCAGGGAGAAGATCAGCCATTTGTTCGTAATGTGATGACCCTTAAGTCTTGCTCGCCTATTGTTGGTGTTGATGTTATGTCATTTGACACGGAAAAGGAGGTCCTATTGGCTTGGAGGGACTTCATTCGTGAAGTGGACCCAGATATTATAATTGGTTATAACATCTGCAAATTCGATTTGCCATACCTCATTCAGAGAGCTGAGGTATTGGGGATAGCTGAATTTCCAATACTTGGACGAATTCGAAACAGCAGAGTTCGTGTCAAAGATACAACATTTTCATCAAGACAATATGGAACCAGGGAAAGTAAAGAAGTTACAGTTGAGGGGAGAGTTCAATTTGATCTGCTACAGGCAATGCAAAGGGATTATAAATTAAGTTCTTATTCACTAAATTCTGTTTCTGCACACTTTCTTAATGAGCAGAAAGAGGATGTCCATCACTCGATCATATCTGACCTTCAGAACGGGAATTCAGAAACCAGGAGGCGCCTGGCTGTCTATTGTTTGAAGGATGCTTACCTTCCGCAACGTCTTTTGGACAAGTTGATGTATGTTTATAACTATGTGGAGATGGCTCGAGTAACTGGTGTTCCCATCTCATTTCTACTTTCCAGAGGGCAGAGCATTAAGGTGCTATCCCAGCTTCTAAGGAAAGCAAAACAAAAGAATCTGGTTATTCCAAATGTGAAACAGGCTGGATCTGAACAGGGAACTTATGAGGGTGCAACTGTTCTGGAAGCCAGAGCAGGATTCTTTGAGAAGCCTATTGCTACACTGGATTTTGCATCTCTATATCCATCAATTATGATGGCATATAACTTATGTTATTGCACACTGGTAACTCCAGAAGATGGCAAAAAACTTAATTTGCCTCCAGAATGTGTCAACAAAACTCCATCTGGTGAAACATTTGTCAAATCAAATTTACAGAAGGGAATACTACCTGAAATTCTGGAAGAACTTTTGGCTGCTCGTAGAAGGGCGAAAGCGGATTTGAAGGAAGCAAAGGATCCTCTCGAGAAAGCTGTGTTAGATGGTCGACAGCTGGCTTTGAAGATAAGTGCCAATTCTGTGTATGGGTTCACTGGAGCTACGATTGGTCAGTTACCTTGTTTAGAGATATCTTCAAGTGTTACCAGCTATGGACGTCAAATGATTGAACACACAAAAAAACTCGTGGAAGATAAATTCACTGTGCTAGGGGGCTATGAGCACAATGCTGAGGTCATATATGGAGATACAGATTCAGTTATGGTGCAATTTGGTGTGTCCTCAGTGGAAGAAGCCATGAACTTGGGTAGGGAAGCTGCTGACTATATTAGTGGCACTTTCATCAAGCCTATAAAACTTGAGTTTGAGAAGATTTACTATCCATATTTACTAATCAGTAAGAAGAGGTATGCCGGCCTTTACTGGACAAACCCAAAGAAATTTGACAAAATGGACACCAAAGGAATTGAAACCGTTCGAAGGGATAATTGTCTGCTGGTCAAGAATCTGGTGACTGAATGCCTTAATAAAATACTGATAGACAGAGATGTCCCTGGTGCAGTTCAGTATGTCAAGAACACAATCTCAGATCTTCTTATGAATCGCATGGATTTGTCCCTTTTAGTCATCACCAAGGGTCTGACAAAAACAGGAGATGACTATGAAGTTAAAGCAGCACATGTTGAGCTTGCAGAACGAATGCGTAAGCGAGATGCTGCTACTGCTCCAAATGTTGGGGATCGAGTACCGTACGTCATCATCAAAGCAGCTAAAGGTGCCAAGGCTTATGAAAGATCAGAGGACCCCATCTACGTGTTAGAAAACAACATTCCTATAGATCCCCAGTACTACCTTGAAAATCAAATTAGCAAGCCATTGCTGAGGATCTTCGAACCCATTTTGAAGAATGCAAGTAAAGAGCTTCTTCAAGGAAGTCATACGAGATCTATTTCCATCTCTACCCCTTCAAACAGTGGCATCATGAAGTTTGCCAAAAAGCAACTAACTTGCATCGGGTGCAAGGCTTTAATTAGTAACTCAGATCATACTCTCTGCTCGCACTGCAAAGGAAGAGAGGCTGAACTTTATTGCAAGTCCGTAGCTAATGTGGCTGAATTGGAGGAGCTTTTTGGTCGATTATGGACACAATGCCAGGAGTGCCAAGGCTCTCTTCATCAGGATGTGCTCTGCACTAGTCGAGATTGTCCAATATTTTACCGGAGGAAAAAAGCTCAGAAGGACATGGCAGAAGCCAAGCTACAATTAGACCGGTGGAACTTCTAAACTTTGAAGAATATTATTGATCGAACTGTGGCTGCAGTGTTGTCTTTCTATCCTGCATCAACTAGTAAATGCTGATGGTATTTCATCTGTGCACGCGTCGCCTCATGCTGCCATCAATGGAATTATAACATGGAGGAGAGTCCGCAATCGGCACGCATTTTCACGAATTGCTGGAGATGTTCATTGATGATATTAGGCCAAAGTATTAGTCAGTTTCGAGGGCTTAAATTGCGAATGGATGTTTTTGAGATTTTGGCATCGAGTTTTATGCACACGCCTCACTTGTAAAGGGCCTGTTAGTGAGGATTTAGACCATGTTTTGTACGTCGTAGAAAGTAGAATGGAAGCTGTTACGAGGAGATTTGGTTGCGTCTTTTGTAAGTAATATAATTGGTCTTTAAATCTTCATTTCATACTTATCACATCTCTCGAAGTTAAAACGACTCCTAAGGGTACTTTTAGTCAAAAAAAAAAAAAACCCTAAACCCTAAACCCTAAACCCTAAACCCTAAACCCTAAACCCTAAACCCTAAACCCTAAACCCTAAACCCTAAACCCTACACCCTAAACCCTAAACCCTAAACCCTAAAACCCTAAACCCTAAACCCTAAACCCTAAACCCTAAAAAAAAAAAACCCTAAACCCTAAACCCTAAACCCTAAACCCTAAACCCTAAAACCCTAAACCCTAAACCCTAAACCCTAAACCCTAAACCCTAAACCCTAAACCCTAAACCCTAAACCCTAAAACCCCAAACCCCAAACCCCAAACCCCAAACCCCAAACCCTAAACCCTAAACCCTAAACCCTAAACCCTAAACCCTAAAACCCTAAACCCTAAACCCTAAACCCTAAACCCTAAACCCTAAACCCTAAACCCTAAACCCGGCGCATAGTCGCATACGATCTGTTGTATCCGCCATGGCCTCCTTTGCCGCCAGGTCAGTCCTGCGCTCCGCCGCTACGTCCGCCCGAGGAGCCACCGCCAGAGTCGCCGCCGGTGTCAAGCGTAAGGCTTCTCCGTCTCCGTTTCGCATCTCGTCTCAAAAACCGCTCTCCGCGCGCATTTTCAGGTCACCTGTGGAGATGAGCAGTGTTAGCGTGGTCTCGATGTTGCCGTACCACAGCGCAACCGCCTCTGCGCTGCTTACGTCCATGCTTTCTGTTGCTCCTCGCAGCCACGCCTGGACTCTTGAAGGGCAAGAGAGGACTAGATGAAGTTCGTGAAAAGGGCGTGAAGTGAGTTTATTTCTTTATCTAATGAAGATAATAGAGCATGCTATGTCTATTTCTCCACATTAGATTAGGTGATTGCAACGATGATGTATGATGTCTGTTGGATGCTGTGCACTAGGAGAATGCCTGATACATAGAGTCGTGAGTCCCGAATGAGCTTGACACAAGAAATGACAATTTTTTTTTGGAGTTCCCTTTTGTTTTAAATTAGAACTATAAAATGTTATGAGCGATGCTAGTTGATTTGATGCATTGAGAAGGATAATTGATCTTTGTAAATCTTCATAACTTATTTCTGTATCATGGACATAAATATTTGAATGTGCTTTTTTTCTTTTCAAAAAAAAAAAAAAAAAAAAAAAAAAAAAAAAAAACCAAAAAAAAAAACCCAAACCCCTAAAAAAAAAAAAAAAAAAAAAAAAAAAAAAAACCCTAAACCCTAAACCAAAAAATTTTCTCTCTCTAAGAAATTCTCTCTGCCTTCTCTCTAGAATTTCACCTTCTTTGGCCAAACATGGGTGAGGCTTCGGCCTCTCACCCACCACCAAAACCGCCGGTCTTCACCGGCCGTTCTTATGCCGGAGTCGTCGCCACTCCGGCCACGGATCCGTTTGCGCCCGACGCTCGTGAACGCAAGAAGAATTTTGATCTCACGACGTTTAAACCGGTGGGTAGTGTTGTGGATCACAACGGCGAGAAGATCGCCGTCTTCACCCCAAAGGAGAAGGAATCGTTATGCGAGATTTTTCAATATGCATTGATTGGCAAGTTTTCTCATGGTCGTCCATCTATACATCACTTACGCTTTATGTTTACGAAAATGAATTTGAAGGGAAGATTCAGGTTAGTGTGGATTAATGATACCCATATTTTAATTCACCTTTATGCTCATGATGATTATTCACGTTTGTTCATGAGAGAAGTGTGGTATTTTCGTGGATTTCCCATGCGTGTGTTCAAGTGGACTCCGGATTTTAATCCACATCAGGAGTCCCCGATTTGTCCCGTGTGGTTCAAAGTCACGGAGTTGCCGTTTCATCTATTACCTGTTCCGGCCTTGTACGTTGTTGCAGCGTGTATTGGCCACCCTTTACGTGTTGATGAACCGACCGCTGATCTTAATAAGGTCACTGAGGCACGCGTCTGTGTGGAGATTGACATTACCAAACCCATCAAGAAGTCGGTTAAGGTGAGGGATGGTGATAGATTTTTTGAACAACCTATTGTGTGTGAAGGGTTTCCTCCGTATTGTCAAAAATGTTGCCGGAGGAATCATAACTCGCGGGAATGCAAGCTGCAGGCCAAGGATGATACGATGGAGTCGGATAATTTTTTTCAAGGAGATTTGAGGGATTTTTTACAAGGAAAAAGAAAAGGAAAAGAAGTGGCGCAAGGGTTTTTGGATGCTCATTCATCACAGGCTGCACAAACAGATTCTCTACAGCTGATGCAACATGAAATTGCAGCTGTTTCTGGTAGCTTCCAGTCTCTGAAAACTGCTGCCCAGACTCCAGCCACTGCTGTCCAGACTCCGGCGCATACTGGTCCAGTCAGCATCACAAATCGGCTCATGGTTCCAGCAGCAGATTCTGATGGTCATTTGCCAGCTCCGTCGACAAATTTGCAGGTTCCGGAGACCCCTCAGCTTCCGTCGTCTGCTGCCCAGATTTCTGCTGCTGTTCCTCTTTCCAAAACAGGCGTGCAACCGGGGCTGAACATGGCTGGGAATCTTGGCTGTGCTCCTGCTGCTGTGCCCCACGAGAATCTTGCCTCTTTTTTGGAGCAAAATATGGAGACATCCAGTTGTGCTCCTGCTGCTGCGGCCCACGTGAATTCTCCACCTGCTGATGTCGTGCACGTGAATCCCCCTCATGGGGAAGACTCCTTCTCCCTCTCAGCAGCTGTCACTCTCGAGAAAGTGGTGAATGGGGGTCCCAAAGGCATGGTTTTGGATGGAAAGGTTGTCCCCCACTTTCATGAGCCTTTTTGTGCAGCTGCAATTCACGTAAATTCCCAACATGGGGAAGATTCCCTCTCCCACTCAGCTGTCACTCTCGAGAAAGTGGGGAATGGGGGTCCCAAAGGCATGGTTTTTGATGGAAAGGTTGTCCCCCACTTACCGGTTCATGCTCCTTTTTGTGCAGCTGCGAATCTGGACGCTTCTCAGCCTTCACTCTCCATCGCAAATCGGCCAAATACGTTTTTGGATATGATCAGAGATCTTAAAGAGGCTGAAAGCAGTCCCCCTTCATCGCCTGCTGCAGTTACTACTTGCTACGGTGATGGTGAGTTCATGGAGCTACCAAGTAATGTGATCTATCCGTCAACACAATCAGGAAGCAAGACTAATTTTTTCGGTACTCAAGATGGCTCTAATGATGTGGTTCAGTCTATAACCAGTCCAAATGACGACATTGAGGCTTTTGATCGGGACTTGGATGGTGTTGTGGATAAAATTCTTGATCGGGCTTTGATAAGAGGCACAAAGAAAAAGAAAAAGAAAAGAAATCGGGCAAAAAAATGCCATCAAACTGCAACCCAAGCTGTTACTTTACCGTCGGAGGGAGATTCTTATAATTTTCCTCAACAACCAGGGGGTCCAGTTGTAATTTTTAAAAACCTGGTTGGAGAGAGCGCGACAACTTCAGAAACTCCCTCACGTGTCCAACAAGCAGAATCTGACCAAAATATACACAGGGATGATGTGGCTCCCAACAATGCACACCATGACGTCTTTTCCACTCCGGTTCCGGAAAAACAAAATTTTTATTCCACGGAAGTGTGCATCACAAACACGGATCCAAAGGACACTTTTCATTATTCGAGTGAATCGTCAAATCCTAAGGCTTTTGTCCCTTCCCGTCATGAAATTTCAGAAGATCATAATGAGTTTGTTAAGTCAACCGAAGCCATTTTCAACAGGCCAGGCCCGTCCAATGACAGATTGCTTGAGGCCCTTGTGACAATGCATCCCACCAAACATTTACGCTCTTTTTCTGGGGGGCGTATGCCCCAGAGTTGGTGTCCGCCGCGGGACGATCTCTTCTCGGCACGAGTTCATAACCCGTATGTGGACTCCGATGATTGGACCTCATACCACGGCTCCGACGATTTGGGCAGTCTCAAAGATGTTGATTACTTTTGATTTCTTTATGATCTTTATTATGATGTATGGGAGTAGTACTCCCTACTTTCTTTCGCAAGTTGATGTGTAATCTTTTGTGTTTCTGTTGTGCTTTCCTTTTTAATGAAGGGGTGGGGTCCCAATAAAAACCCTACGGCCTCGTGCCGGTTTCTCCCCAAAAACAAAAAAAAAAAAAAAAAAAAAAAAAAAACCCTAAACCCTAAACCAAACCAGAAAAATTCTCTCTCTATGGCCGATTCCGCCACCAACACCGTTCAGCCGCCGGCGACCAACATACCGCCGGATAAACGGCCGCCGCTGCCGTTCCCACCACGTCGAACATTTGCTGAAGTCACGAACCCAGCGGCTGGCTTGTTCTCTGAGGTCTCATCACGCGAAAAGAAAAAGTACTTTGATAACCCCTTAGGACCGATGGGTACTGCCACACGGAAGAATGGATTGAAGGCTCTCAAATTATCCCCTGAAGACTGTGAACTCTTGATGCGCCCCTACCAGTACGCTCTTGTAGGTAAATTTCCGTGTGGGGGACCATCTTGGAGGACCGTCCGGATTTTGTTCCACAATCTCAAGTTAAATGGGATTTATCAATTTGGGATTCTTGACGATAAGCACTGTTTAATCGTGTTATCCAAGCCTGAGGACTATAATCGTCTTTGGAAGAAGAAGTTCTTGGATTTTCATGGATATACCATGCGTCTCCTAAAGTACACGGCAGATTTTGATCCTCAAGTTGAGGCGTCGATCGTACCGGTGTGGGTTGAGTTCCCCAAACTCAAGCCACATCTAGCTAACGATCGCTGCATCTGGGGGTTAGCTGAGCTCCTTGGTACGCCGCTGAAGATGGATGAGCCCACATCGGATCGTACACGGCCAAGTACAGGTCGAGTCTTGGTCGAAATTGATGTCCTACAGCCCTTGGACGATACTCTGCTCGTTGATTATGGTGAGTTTGATATAATTCAGCGCGTCTCCTATGGCCCAATTCCCCATTATTGTCAACGGTGCAATGCGTTTCATCCCAAGCAAGCGTGTGGGCAACCTCAAGATTGCCCAGCAGGTGTTCGACAGAGTGTTCCAGTGGGCGAACTCCTAGCTCACACTCATAACCCACCTGCTGTTCGACAAAATGCCCCATTACCACCTTCTACAGCTGTTACCGACAATCCCCCACGTGTTCGTCAAAATGCCCCTGAGAAAGCTACCCAAGAATGGAGGCTCGTATCAAACCCTCGCAGACAACGACTGGATAGAGGTAAAGGAAAACTGGATGGGCTGCCACACTTCAATGTCTCGGGACCTAGCAAACCACCGATTGATGTAGCGGCACCTTCCAACCCCTTTGTAGCTTTGGAGAATCAATCTGAGGAGGACGTGCTGGACCTAATGCAAGAACCTGACCCTGCTGAACATTTATTTAATAAGACACAGAATTCAGTTGCTGCTCCTTCTGGTGTCCCTCACCTCACTCCTTCAGCCCCTTCCCTTGCTCAGGTTCAAGCTGCTGCTCAGCCCACAGTTTCCCCTGTTTCTCTCCCCCCAGGGGATAACAGACCAAGATTTTCAGTTGCTCCAGCTCAGAAGTTTATCACTCAAAACATTGTTGTGCAGCCCCAAGAAAGACTCCTAACTCATAACGAGGCAGTGCTAGACATTGTGACCGAAGCTGCCACCGTTGGTGTTGATGCCAACATGTCATCCGCTGCACCAGCTTTAGGTGCAAATCAGCTTAGCAAGTCAGCCGCTGCCCCACAGCCCACAATCTCAGCAGGTGGCTTTCCTTCAGCTGATCAACAAATTATGCACTCAGCTGCTCCCGAACAGATTTCACGTGACCAAGACGTTGCCAAGAAGTGCCCAGACGGAACTCCAACTGAAAATGATTTCTTACAACCTGGTAATACTCCTTTCAGTGATACTCAGGATGGCATTGTGTATGGAAAGGATGGTTCACAAACTCAAGGACAAAACCACGCAAATCAGCCCGTTTACTCATGCGTTGATGTTGTTTTGCCAATTGATGGGGCAATAGCCTCTCCTACGGACCTTTGCCAAGTTGGGTGCGCTCGCTTGGCAGGCCGGACAGAGAGTGTTAGGCCCGAAAATGCGCCTCGTGCTTCGGGCGGGTCTTCACCAAGCATGGAGGTTGGGAATTTGGCTCCCCCGACTGACTCTTGCCACTCTGGGTGTGCTCGTTTGGTGGGTCAAGAAGGGGATGTCACTGGTTTTCTTGTAGAGCAGCCTTCAATCCAAAAAGACTCTTCCAGGGGCCACATTGTTACTTCTCCAGTTCAAGGGGTGCAACAGACAACCCCTTTGGCAAATTGCACTACATTGGCTGCTTTATCCCAAATTGAGCAGCCCTCTTACAGCCCCCATGCTAGTCGGATGCGATGTGAGCTTAACACAACAGCGGATATTCCTTCCTTTACTCAAGACAACTCAATTGGGTACTCTCATGATACGGGTGACTCCACAACCCTTATTAGCCAAGACGTAATGCTTGATGATGCGCGAGAGCAGTCCAAGATCCGAAGAAATCATTCATTCGATGAGAGAGACCACCACATAACCGAAGCATCCGGTAATATTAAGAAGAATCCAAAGAAAGTTACTGATAACGTGCCCGTACTCAGCGACAAACTAGAAGCAAGACCAAAAACACTCAAGACGGTAACTCCTCCAACTATGTTTAATGATGCAGAACAACCTATTGGTCTGGAATGTGCGGGGTATCCAGCACAACCGAATGCAATATTATGTTCATCGACTTAGAAAGAAAAAGAAGTTGAATGTAATGGTCCTTCTCGAGCCCAAGATCGACCTGGATACTACATTTATGACTAGGAGATTTGGATTTCAGGAAGTCGTTTCCAATTGTTCGGGCCACATATGGTTATTCAGTGACTCTGATACTAAAGTGGAGGTACTCGTTGATCATGAGCAATACCTTCATGTCTCGGTGTCCCATCCCTTGTTTTCCACACCGGTCACTTGCACATTTATTTATGCTAAATGTTCACGGTGGCAAAGGCGAGTTTTGTGGGATGATTTAAGGACTTTATGCACAGCAGGCCCGTGGCTTTTGGCGGGCGATTTCAACACGGTTCTACAGGTATCAGAAAGGAAAGGTTGTGCGGCACCTAAGCTGCGATCTATTGAGGAGTTTTCTGAGTTCGTGCATGATTGTGAGCTTACTGATGCAGGCTACATTGGCAAACCATTTACCTGGACTAGCAAGAACGGAAAATGGGAACGCTTGGATAGAATACTACTCTCTAACGGCTGGTCAGAGGTGGTTACTACAACCAAAGTCCATCATTTGCACTTCTATAAGTCCGATCATGCGCCGCTGTGGGTTCAAATGGAGAATAATGAATTCAAGGGCCCTTCTACATTTCGCTTTCAGCATATGTGGTGTAAACACCCCGGGTTTCTGGATATGGTCAATGCCAATTGGAACCAACCATTATTTGAGAAGGGGATGCAAAAGCTTCAAAATAAGTTACACCGCCTTAAACTTGGGCTCAAACAGTGGAACAAACAGGTTTTCGGTAACGTGATTGATGCGGTGGCCGTTAAGGAAGCCGAAGTACAGCAGTGGGAAAGGTCTTTCGAGAACGACCCATCAGACTTCAATCTGACTAATCTAAACAGATCTACTGCAGAGTTAACAAGATGCCTTGCGTTGGAGCACGAATATTGGAAGCAGAAGGCTGCCTGTAGATGGGCTTCTGAAGGAGAGCGTAACACAAAATTTTTTCAGTCACTCGTTAAAAAGAAAAGGAAAAAATCTGCTATCCACTGGATTCAGGATGGTGACTGCATGCTTCTGAAGGCCCATGATATTAAGCAGTCGGCAGTCCAGTATTTCAAAAACCTTCTGAGCTCAAATGATGTGGACCTACTGCCTGATGAAATGTTGTGCATCCCGGAACTGATAACCAAACCAGAATCTGATGAACTCAGTCGAAGGCCTATTATGGAGGAAGTTAGAGATGTCGTATTTGACATAAGTCCAGACAGTGCGGCAGGCCCCGATGGATACACATCGCTATTTTATCAGCACTGTTGGGATATCATAAAAGAGGATGTCTATGAGGCCGTGGTGGATTTCTTTAATGGTTCTGAGATGCCGAGGGGATTTAAAGCTACAACCTTGGTGTTAATCCCGAAAACGGATTCTCCATCTGCTTGGGCTGATTACAGACCCATCAGCCTTTGTAACGTTTCCAACAAAATTGTTACTAAGCTGATGTATAAGAGACTTTGTCCGGTTCTCCCTAAGGTGGTTTCTGAGGCTCAGAGTGGATTTGTACCGGGGAGGTCAATCCAGGACAATATCCTCCTCGCACAGGAACTAGTGCACCGTCTGAATGAGAGATGCAAAGGGGATAAGGTCATTCTAAAATTAGATATGGCTAAAGCGTACGACCGGCTGCAATGGCCTTTCCTTTATCAAGTACTCAAGGCATTTGGTTTTTCTGATCAGTGGATAGATATGATACGACGGTGTGTGCAGAATTGCCATTTTTCTATACTTATCAATGGTGTCTCTACTGGGTTCTTCGAATCTTCTAGAGGATTAAGGCAGGGAGATCCATTATCACCGGCGCTCTTTATCCTGGCTGCGGAATGGTTATCCAGATCATTGGATAATCTATATCAGAAGGAGTTCTCCCTCAGGTATGAGGATAAAGCGCAGACAGTCATATCACACTTAGCGTACGCGGATGATATTGTCATATTTGCGAGGTCCCATGGCTCGAATATTTCACAACTAATGGACTTATTACGTACATACGAGGCAGTTTCGGGGCAACTCATAAGTTGTAGCAAAAGTCAGCTTATACTGAGTAAACATTGCAAAGGCTTGCAGAAAGAGTATTTGAGTTTCGTGACCGGTTTCCGCCTCTCGAATCTGCCAATTACCTACTTAGGGGCACCCTTATATGTTGGTAACAAAAAAGAGCTCTTATATGCTGACATTTTGGATAAAGTAAAGTCCAAAATATTGGGATGGGAGAAGACGGCTCTGGCTCATGGAGGACGACTTATGCTCATCAGGAGTGTTCTAAACTCAATGCCCATTTACCTCTTCCAGGTGCTTCAACCCCCTCAATCAGTCTTGGATAACTTGGAAAAGATGTTTAATAAATTCTTCTGGGGAGATTATGGTGCACAAAAGAAGATACACTGGACAACATGGCGTAATTTGTGTTACCCGGTGGATGAAGGAGGACTTGGGGTTCGTAACTTGAATGATACCGTGTAATCCTTCTCTTGGAAGCTCTGGTGGAAACTCAGGCGACAAGACTCTTTATGGGCTAAATATGTGAAAGAAAAATATGTCCGATGGTTCCACCCGGCACAAGCACCTCATTCTAACACAGACTCACATATTTGGCGTCGGATGGTCAGCGTTCGAGAAAAAGTGGAGGCGAATCTGTTCTGGATTTTGGGTGATGGACGCTGTTCATTTTGGTATGATGCTTGGTTGGATGGGCAATCCCTCTCGCAGCACCTCAATAGGCGGATTTGCAAACTCGAGCCGGTAAATACATACTGGATAAATAGCAGCTGGAATAGTCAGGCACTTCGGGCTGTACTGAGCGAGTCTTGGGTCCAGCGTATTCTCCAAGTCCCTATAGCAGGGGGCGGGGCTGATAAAGTACTTTGGAAACGCTCCCCAACAGGTTCATTTTGCACAAAATCTGCATGGCATCTTATCCGAACGCCAAGATCAGCTGATCCTTTGTATGGTACAGTATGGTCGAAACAAGTGCGGCCCACAATCTCTATCTTCTTGGTCAGACTAGTGAACGAATGGCTTGAGGTGGACTCCAGGCTCCAAAGAAAGGGATTACAGATTGTATCAAAGTGCCAATGTTGTCACCATCAAGAAGATTTTGCGCATCTTTTCCTGCGCAGCAGCAAAGCTACTGTTGTTTGGCGGTCCTTAGCGGAGATTTTTAACATCCCTTGTCCGGAGACAAATTCTATCACCTTTATGTTAAAGTATTGGAAGAACCATAGCGCCGGCAAAGGCCATGTGATTGCATTAATCCCCATGCTTGTCTTGTGGCACATATGGGAAGCACGAAATGATTCCAAGCATAGGAAAAAAAAGTTCCTTTATTCACGCATCATTTGGAAGGTTCTTAATTCCCTTTCCATCATATATCAGAGCAAGCATTTTCAAAAAGGTCATTGGAGGGGGTATTTGACACTTGCCCAGAAGTGGGGCTTCATTTTCCATGACAACCCTGCTTCGGTTGGTCGTATTGTGAGGTGGTTAAGGCCTGAACAAGGCTGGTATAAGCTGAACACGGATGGAGCTGCAAAAGGGAGTAGTGGTGTTGCCGGTTCGGGGGGTGTGATTAGAGACCACCATGGGGCTGTTCGCGGGGCATTCTTCTCCTTTCTTGGTGGAAAGACTAACAACTTCGCTGAGCTCGTGGCTGTTCTACATGGCTTGCGAATGTGCGTTGACATGGGGCTGCAAAATGTTTGGCTGGAGCTGGACTCCCAGGTGGTTATTAACATGCTCAAGACGGGATCTTGTGGACCTTGGGAGCTGCAACATCCATTGCTGAAAATTAACGAGTTGATGACGCACATAAACTTGCGTGTTACACACATTTTTCGGGAAGGCAATCAGGTGGCTGATTTTCTTGCTAATCATGCATGTGAAACTTCTTCCTCTGCTGTGTTGGACAGATTGGACATTCCTGGGCGTATTCAGGGGCTACTGAAGATGGATAGATGGGATATCCCATCCTTTAGACATTCTTAGATGTTTTGTCTTTATGTTTGGTGGGTATGATTGCTCGTGCTGGTTTTACACTTTTATTTGTGGGCGAGGAAATATTGTTGGTTTCCCAGCTTGGTCTCGTGCCAGGTCTCGCCATCTTTTAAGTTGCTGCGATTTTTCCGGTGACAGCAGGGGGGTAAGTGTAATTCTTCTTGGCTTACTTTCTGATTTACTGTCAGGTTACTATCGTGTCCTCTGTTTTGAGGTTTTATGGTGCGTGTGCATGTTTTTACATTATATATGTCCATTGTGGGCTGGTATTTGTATGGTTTTTTATGTGGGTTTTCTTGAAGAAGGTTGGCGCAATTTGTTGTGTTTTTTGTCATATAGCCTTGGGGAAGTTCAGCTGTTGGCTGCTATGCATGTAACCTGTTTTCAGGTTTATAGTGCTGGTATTTTTGGGGTTTGTTTGTGCATGGGCGGCCCTTGCTATAGGGGGGATTATGTTGCCTTTGTTAGCTGCCAGGGGGGTCAGCGTAATTTCGAAAACCAATTAAGGTGGCAGCCTAGGCCTTCTGTGTACGAACAGAGCTGCTGCTGCCTCTTAGTTGGTAACAGCAGGTGTGTTTTGGAGAATTTAACCATTATTGGCCACAATGCTATGGAACGGAGCAGGGCTTGTGATAGAGTGAGCCATTGCACACTATGTGGTGACAGCAGGAGTAAGTTGCTGCTGTTTTGTTTTGCACTGCTGCTGCTGTTCTATTTTGTACTGCTGCTGCTGTTTCTGGTGCAGCGATGGGGGTTCATTGGCTCGCTACAAAGCATTGTGGCTTTTATACCTGGCCAGGGAAACTTTTGTGCCGATCGAAACCTGTCGAGGGGGCAGCTTGTGATGCTGGTATTGCCTCTCTGCCAGTTCAAGACACGGTTGTTGCTGTTGTTGTTGCTGTTGCTGTTGCTGTTGCTCTGTCCCAAGTTCACTCAATTGATTTTTGACCAGCAAAGTCTGCTTTTGCTGCTGTTCCTTTCTGTTTTGATACAAGGGGGTCACTGTAATTTTTGCAAACTATCTGTGCACGCTGATGATGGTTTGATGCAGCAGCAAAAGACTGTCCGAATTGGCAATTGTTTAAGCTGTAATTCGCTGTTGGTACTGCTGCTCTGTTCTGTGTTGATTCAGGGGGGTCACTGTAATTTTCGAAACCTATTGAAGG
Source organism: Petrea volubilis (assembly GCA_026212405.1). Lineage (NCBI taxonomy): Eukaryota > Viridiplantae > Streptophyta > Magnoliopsida > Lamiales > Verbenaceae > Petrea > Petrea volubilis. Next base: position 27,199,024 of record CM047874.1, on the reverse strand, counting down.
GCCAAATTGTGCAAATGCTCGGTGCATCAGTGCTGGAATTGGTTATAGCAGTTAAGTCTGGGCAGATATTAATCATCCTTGGGCCAAACGCAGGGGATGTTGGACTTGAGTTGCACGATTTTTTTTTGCCAAGGGACTGGGCAGGTTTGTAGAGTAGTTGGGCAAATCATGACTGATATTGAAGGGTTGGACCGAAAACATAAGATGTCTTGGGCTGCAATAGTTTTTGGGTCCAGCAAAGGAGATGGACTTATATTTCCAGAGTTCACAAACTTCTTGTGATAGAAAAATGGGCTATGATTTCATATGGCATGCATGGGATAGATGGGCCAAGATTAATGGATAACATGCTATTTGGGCTAAAATTAATTTACACCTTGATGGTTTTTTATGTTCATTCGTGGATGGACCGGACACACAGAGATGGGACTCACTTGGGCAGCTATACATGGCAGATTTCACATAGTCCTATTGCTTCTTTGGCGCAACACAAAGTTCGTGGAGTGTTGGCTAATTTTATTTTAGAGTCATCACTAGATTATCCTTGTTTTGGTAAAACTAGCTACTTTACTTCTGTTTATTTTAATTCTTTCGATCTCATCTGTAAAGGGAGTAGTACTCCTTATTTACAATTTGCGAAACACTTAGGGTTTCTTATTTTGCTTATTATGTATTTTGTGGACTTTCCAATGTAATAACTTTTGATTTTTAATAAAGGGGTGGGGACCCCACAGAAAACCCTACGGCGGGCACGTGCCGGTTCTTTTTTTAAAAAAAAAAAAAAAAAAAAAAAAAAAAAAAAAAAAAAAACCCTAAACCCTAAACCCTAGACCAAACCCTAAGAATGCAAGGAACCAACATAGCCTCTCAACCAAAATTTTCTCTCTCTAGGAAATTCCCTCTGCCTTCTCTCTAGAATTTCACCTTCTTTGGCCAAACATGGGTGAGGCTTCGGCCTCTCACCCACCACCAAAACCGCCGGTCTTCACCGGCCGTTCTTATGCCGGAGTCACCGCCACTCCGGCCACGGATCCGTTTGCGCCCGACGCTCGTGAACGCAAGAAGAATTTTGATCTCACGACGTTTAAACCGGTGGGTAGTGTTGTGGATCACAACGGCGAGAAGATCGCCGTCTTCACCCCGAAGGAGAAGGAATCGTTATGCGAGATTTTTCAATATGCATTGATTGGCAAGTTTTCCCGTGGTCGTCCATCTATACATCATTTACGCTTTATGTTTACGAAAATGAATTTGAAGGGAAGATTCAGGTTAGTGTGGATTAATGATACCCATATTTTAATTCACCTTTATGCTCATGATGATTATTCACGTTTGTTCATGAGAGAAGTGTGGTATTTTCGTGGATTTCCCATGCGTGTGTTCAAGTGGACTCCGGATTTTAATCCACATCAGGAGTCCCCGATTTGTCCCGTGTGGTTCAAAGTCCCGGAGTTGCCGTTTCATCTATTACCTGTTCCGGCCTTATACGTTGTTGCAGCGTGTATTGGCCACCCTTTACGTGTTGATGAACCGACCGCTGATCTTACTAAGGTCACTGAGGCACGCGTCTGTGTGGAGATTGACATTACCAAACCCATCAAGAAGTCGGTTAAGGTGAGGGATGGTGATAGATTTTTTGAGCAACCTATTGTGTGTGAAGGGGTTCCTCGGTATTGTCAAAAATGTTGCCGGAGGAATCATAACTCGCGGGAATGCAAGCTGCATGCCAAGGAAGATACGATGGAGTCGGATAATTTTTTTCAAGGAGATTTGAGGGATTTTTTACAAGGAAAAAGAAAAGGAAAAGAAGTGGCGCGAGGGGATTTGGAAGCTCATTCATTACAGGCTGCACAAACAGATTCCCTACAGCTGATACAACATGAAATAGCAGCTGTTTCTGGTAGCTTCCAGTCGCTGAAAACTGCTGCCCAGACTCCAGCCACTGCTGCCCAGGTTCCGGCGCATACTGGTCCAGTTCCGTCTTCAGGTTTGCAGGCTCCGGTGACCCCTCAGCCTCCGACTTCTGCTGTCCAGATTTCGATGAATTCAGCAGCAAATTCAGGCGTGAATTCAGCAGCAAATTCTGATGATCTTTGGCCAGCTCCGTCGACATGTTTGCAGCCTTCAAAGCTGCAAGATTCGCTGGCGATGGTTGCTGTTCCTCTTCCCAAAGATGGCGTGATTTCTGGGCGGAACCACTCTGCTCCTGCCGTTGCTGCCCACGTGAATCCACCTGCTGCTGTCGTTCACGTGAATTCCCCTCATGGGGAAGACCCCTTCTCCCACTCAGCAGCTGTCTTCGAGAAAGTGGTGGATGGGGGACCCGTTGGCTTGGTGTTTGATGGAAAGGATGTTCCCCACTTGCATGATCAGTTTTGTGCAGCTGCAATCTCCCACTCAACAGCTGTTAATCTCGAGATAGTGGTGGATGGGGGTCAAAAAGGCATGGTGGTTGATGGAAAGGCTGTCCCCCACCTTCAAGATCCTTTTGCTGCAGCTGCAAGTCACGCTAATTCCCCTCATGGGGAAGATTCCCTCCCCCACTCAGCTGTCACTCTCGAGAAAGTGGAGAATGGGGGGCCCAAAGGTGATGGAAAGGTTGTCCCCCACTTCCCGGTCCATCCTTCTTCTTGTGCAGCTGCAATTTCGAACCCAGCTGCTGATCACGTGAACTCCCCTCATGGGGAAGATTCCCTCTCCCACTCAGCGGCTGTCTCTCTCGAGAATGTGGTGATTGGGGGTCCTAAAGGTGATGGAAAGCAGTTGGGCATGAATCTGGACGCCTCTCAGCCTTCACACTCCATCGCAAATCGGCCAAATACATTTTTGGCTATGTTCAGGGAGCTTAAAGAGGCTGAAAGCAGTCCCCCTTCATCGCCTGCTGCAGTTACTTCTTGCTACGGTGATGGTGAATTCATGGAGCTACCAATTAATGAGATCTATCCGTCAACACAATCAGGAAGCAAGGCTGATTTTTTGGGTACCCAAGATGACACTAATGATTTGGTTCAGTCTAAAACCAGTCCAAATGACGACATTGGGGCGTTTGATCGGGACTTGGACTCTGTTGTAAATAATATTCTTGATCGGGCTTTGATAAGAGGCACAAAGAAAAAGAAAAAGAAAAGAAATCGGGCCAAAAAATGCCATCAAACTGCAACCCAAGTTGTTACTTTACCATCGGAGGGAGATTATTATAATTGTCCTCAACAACCAGGGGGTCCAGTTGTAATTTACAAACCCCCTATAGAAGCTGGATACCTTACAGGGGGTGATCCTGTAATTCCCAAACCTGTTACCGAAGATGAAATCAGGCCTGGGGGGGAAAATCTACCAAGGGTTGTTCCGGTCAACAGTGAAAATGTTCCAGGGGAGGTACATGTAATTTCTGAACTTCAAAATACAGAGGAATGCAATGGGAACAAGGAGGTGCATTTAGAAGAGGCAAGTTCTGAGGTTGAGGAGGAATTCCATTATCCCGGTGAGTCGATGGATAATTTAAGGTGTCTGTTTTATAACTTTGGGCAGCCCAAAATTAAATCACAAATTGGAGCTGTCCTTGGACCTAGTATGGAACAACCCAGCAAATATACATGTCCTCCGAGTCCATCAATCAATCCTTCTCCAAAGTCATCACACTCCGCAACACCCCCGGTCGCGACGCCATCCCCTTTGGGTCTTTGTTCCACCAATAAGGACCTCCAAGATACTTTCAGATATTCCAGCTCATCGGCAGAGCCATCATCGCACACTCCGAACTTTCGTCATGTAAAGGACATTTACTCAGATGAATACTTGCTGGAGGAATGTGCCAAGAAAAAGGTATATCCACTTCATCGAACTCACTCGGGCGAACACAAGCTGATGTCATGGAGCAGAGATGCCAAATTTCGGAGTCAGAGCCTTGAGCTACAGTCAGAGTCGAGTGACGATTGGGAAACACAGTACGATGATGACGACCCTTCTTTTGAATTCTAGACTATCAAGTCGTGTTTTATACTTGTAAAGGAGTAGTACTCCTAATTTTCTAAGTAGTATTGGATGATGATGATGTCATGGGATATCATGGAATCATGAATGTACGCCTTTTGAATTATTAATAAAATTACTTCTTTTTCGTAAAAAAAAAAAAAAAAAAAAAAAAAAAAAAAACCCTAGACCAAACCCTAAACCCTAAACCCTAAACCCTAAAACGAACCCGTGCCGGTTTTCTCTCTCTATGACTGATTCCCCTTCCACCGACGTTCAACCGGCGGCGCTGAAAAAGCCACCGGACAAAAGACCCCTCCCCTTCCCGCCGCGCCGGACCTTTGCTGAAGTTACCAATCCCGCGGCTGCACAGCGTCCCGAGATTTCATCACGTGAACAGAAAAAATATTTTGCCAATGTTCAAGGACCGATGGGCACTCCCATCCGCAAAAATGGTATGAAGGCCTTGAAATTATCACCTGAGGAATGTGAAATTCTGATGAGCCCCTACCAATACGCCCTTGTTGGAAAGTTCCCGTGTGGTGGCCCCTCATGGAAAAGAGTTCGTATTTTGTTCCACAACCTGAAATTGCATGGTGTTTATCAGTTTGGAGTTCTAGATGAAAAGCACTGCCTTATTGTGCTCTCAAATCCAGAGGATTACAACCGATTATGGAGGAAGAAACATTTGGATTTTCATGGCTACACCATGCGCTTCCTCAAGTACACAGCCGATTTTGACCCACGGTTTGAAGCTTCGATCGTGCCGGTGTGGGTTGAATTCCCCAAACTTAAACCTCATCTCTCCAATGACCGGTTTATTTGGGGCTTCGCTGAGCTTTTAGGCACGCCGCTACGGATGGATGAGCCCACATCGGATCGCACTCGACCAAGCACCGCTCGCGTCTTGGTGGAAATTGACATCTTGCAGCCCCTGGACGAGTTACTCCTTGTAGATTACGGTGGAAGTGACATAATCCAGCAGGTATCTTACGGTCCCATTCCCCCTTACTGTCTAAGCTGCCAAGAGTTTCATAGTCCACAGGAATGTAGGCAACTTCATGATCAATGCACGAGAGGTGTTCGACAGAATGTCCAAATGGAGACACATGTACCTGAGAATGTTATCCCCCCACGTGTTCGACAAAATGCCAATGAGAATGCTGCTCAAGAATGGCGGGTTGTCTCAAATTCTAGACGGCAGCGTCTCGACAGAGGTAAAAGGAAGGTCGATGAGCCACATGGGACTGCTCCGGGACCTTGCAAACTTCCAGCTACTATTATGAATCCATTCGAAGCTTTGGAGAACCATATTGAGACAGACGTGCCAGAAGTCGACAATGCACCTGATGTTGAGCCAACAAAGTCAGCCGCTGCTCCTGCTTTTGATGTTCATCACCTCACGAATTCAGCCAGCTCTCCTGTTCCAGTTCCACCTCATAATCAGCCCATGAATTCTCCAATTTCCTTGACCCAAGACGATAACCGAGCTCCCCAGCAGAATTTTATTAACCAAGATGTTGTTGTGCAGCCTCCAAGAAGGAACTTAACTGAAAATGAGGCTGATGAGCATAATGAACAGCTTCGTCATAATGATGGACCGTGTGCGAATAAGAAACAGGTGGGTTCTACCTCAATTGGTCGCTCCCATGCTAGACTGGACTGTGGAAATGAGGGCTTGTGTACACATTTACCTTCCCAGCAACAACAGCAGGTTTTTGCTACTGTTTTGCAAATGGATGGGGCAAGGGCTTCTCCCGCGGACCTTTGCCATGTTGGGTGCGCTCACTTGGCAGGTCAAGCTGCTGCTCCTGCTCAAAATTACGTTGTTCATCAACCTCCAAACTCAGTGATTTCACTTATTCAAGAGGGTTTCTCACCTGAAAACGTTACCAATATTCCTGTTATCTTGGACAATGAGCCTCCGCATGCTACTCATAAACCTGATTTGCGAGATAATGAACAGCCACTTAATTGTACAAAACAGCATGTTGATTCATGTGCTGCTGTTGTTATGCCTACGGAGGGGGCAATGGCCTCTTTGACCGACCTTTGCCAAGACAGGTGTGCTCGTTTGGCAGGCCGGAATGAAATTGTTAGGCCCGAGAATGCACCTCATGACTTGGGCGGGTCTTCACCAAGCATGGAGGTGGCCGACCTGAGTCCTCCATTTCATGGTGTACGACAGACTGCTCTCTCCCAGAGTGCACTGCCCTCTAACAGCCCCCAGGCTAGCCGGATGAGATGTGTGACTAACACCACAGCAGCAGTCCCCTCATTCACTCCAGATGGATCACTTGGGCATTCTCATGATATTGATCAAATTTATGATTCGTCACGAGCTATTTCCTATGACTCTCCAAGTGTAGATGGCCACATTGATATTTTCCAGGATGCGCGTGACCAGAATGCGCTTCGCCGTAGCCCATCATTTGATAATGTCATGAAGGCACATCCAAAGCAATCTAAGCAGAAGGCACCGGAGACACCACAACCTCACAAACGTAAGACTCGGAGCATGGTTAAATCTACTACAGGTGTTATCCAAAAACCATCTTGTTAGTTATGAATTTCAATATTTTGGTTTGGAACATCCGCGGTATTGCGGATACTACCTCGCAAGATTATTTATTCAAACTAAGAGTGAAGAATAAATTGAATATGATGGTGATTCTTGAGCCTATGACAGCCCTAGACGTGACCTTTATGAAGCGTAGGTTCTCCTTTGATTTGGTTTTTTCGAATGTCTCCAATCATATTTGGTGTTTTGCTGATTCTAACACCTCCGTCGACCTTCTTGTGAACCACGAACAGTATGTGCATGTCCAAGTTTCCAACCGACTCTTTCCTCAGACTTTTCAGTGTTCATTTATTTATGCGAAATGCTCTAGGTGGCATAGGCGAACTTTGTGGGATGACTTAAGGACCTTGTGCACCTTAGGACCATGGCTGCTAGCAGGAGATTTTAATACAATTCTGAACGTTTCAGAAAGAAAAGGATGTAAAGCCCCAAAATTAAGGTCTATTGAGGAGTTCAGTGATATGGTACAAGACTGTGAACTACATGACCCAGGTTTCATAGGCGGCCAATTTACGTGGACGGACAAGAAGAACAAATGGCAGCGGCTTGACCGGGTCTTGATTTCTAATGGTTGGTCTGATTTGTTCCATGTTACAAAAGTTCACCACTTAACAATGTTCAAATCAGATCATGCACCCCTTCTTATTCATTTGGAGAATAATGATTTCAAGGGGCCTACAGCCTTTCGATTCCAACATATGTGGTGTAAACACCATGATTTTCTGAAGTTTGTGGAGTCTAATTGGTCTCAACCTATTTTTGGAAAAGGAATGTGCAAGCTTCAACAAAAACTCTACCGGCTCAAAATGGCGCTCAAATGGTGGAATAAAAATATATTTGGGAATATTTTTGATGTTGTTGCAGCCAAGGAGGCTGAAGTGCAGCAGTGGGAGCGTGCATTTGAGGGTAATCCGTCCAATTCTAATCTGCTGCAGTGGAATAAATCAAGTGCAGAGCTCACTAGAGTGTTATCCATGGAGCATGAATACTGGAAACAGAAAGCAGCTTGTAGATGGGCTTCGGAAGGTGAAAGGAACACAAAATTCTTTCAATCTATTGTGAAGAGGAAGCGGAAGAAGTCAGCAATCCACTTTATTAATGATGGTGGTCACACGCTAGTGCAAGCAGAGGACATTAAAAAATCTGCCGTAAGCTACTTTCATCAGCTGTTAAGTGCTGATGATGTTAATTTATTACCTACTGAGATGCTTTGCATCCCTAAGCTGATGAATAGGGAGGAATCAGATGCTTTATGCGTGCTACCATCTCTTGATGAAGTTAAACAGGTGGTCTTCAGCATCGTTTCCGATAGCGTTGCTGGTCCCGACGGGTTCACTTCCCTTTTTTATCAACATTGCTGGCACATTATTCAAAATGATGTGTACGAGGCTGTTTTGGATTTCTTTACTGGTGCAGATATGCCTAAGGCTTTTAAAGCAACGACGCTGGTCTTGATACCCAAAACCGACTCACCTGCAACATGGTCGGATTACAGGCCTATTAGTCTTTGTAATGTGTCTAATAAGATCATTACAAAACTCATATCTATTCGTTTAGGGCAGGTTTTACCAAAGTTGATCTCAGAATCTCAGAGTGGTTTCGTGCCAGGCCGCTCTATACAGGACAACATCCTTTTGGCGCAAGAAATGGTGCATACTCTCAATTCCAAATGCAAAGGGGATAAGCTCATCTTGAAATTGGATATGGAGAAAGCTTATGATAGATTGCAGTGGACTTTCTTGATCCAGGTGCTTCAAGCTATGGGATTTTCAGATCGATGTGTTACTATGATCACGAGGTGTATTGCTAACTGTCACTTCTCGATTCTGATCAATGGAGTTATAACGGGGTTTTTCACATCCAAAAGAGGATTAAGGCAAGGGGACCCATTATCCCCTGCACTCTTCGTCCTTGCAGCGGAGTGGTTGTCAAGATCCCTTGATAATTTATACCATCAAGACCCTTCTCTCAGATATGACGATAAAACGCAGCTGGTTGTCTCCCACTTGGCGTACGCAGATGACATTATTGTTTTTGCTAAATCTCGAGGAGTGAATATTACCCGATTGATGGATTTGTTACGGACTTATGAAGCTGTCTCGGGGCAACTAATAAGCACTACTAAGAGTCGAATTATTGTTGGTAAGCAGTTTACAGCACTTCAAATGAGATATTTGACTCTTGCTACTGGTTTTCAACTCATAAATCTTCCCATCACATACTTGGGTGCTCCACTGTACGTGGGTAATAAGAAGGAGACTCTCTATGCTGAGCTAATTGATAAGGTTAAAGCTAAACTTTTGGGTTGGGACAAGACGGCATTAGCTCATGGTGGCCGGCTAACTCTCATTAAGAGTATTTTAAGCTCAATGCCTCTTTATTTGTTTCAAGTTTTGGAACCCCCTCATTCTGTTATCAATTTACTGGAGAAGATGTTCAATAAATTTTTTTGGGGAGACTATGGCTCTCAGAGGAAAATTCATTGGTCTACATGGGCTGAATTGTGTTACCCAGTGGAAGAAGGCGGTTTGGGTGTTAGAAAGTTGGATGATGTGGTGGACGCCTTTTCATGGAAAATTTGGTGGAAACTGAGATTGCAAGACTCCCTGTGGGCCAAATATATGAAGGAGAAGTATGTTAAATGGTTCCACCCCGCTCAATCGCCTTGTTCTTCGACGGACTCTCATGTTTGGAGGCGATTGGTTAAGGTTCGAAAAAGAGTCGAATCAAATATTTTCTGGATCCTTGGTGAAGGAAAATGCTCTTTTTGGTACGACGCATGGATGGATGAGCACTCACTCTCTCAGCATCTTAGTAGACGTGTTTGTCGGCTGGAGCCCGTTTGCACATTTTGGACTGAAGGTAGGTGGAACATTGTTGCGCTTAGCACGGTGCTCCCGAATGCTTGGGTCCAGCGGGTTGTTCAAGTCCCTATTAACTATGGCAGCCCTGACAAACTCCTTTGGAAGAGATCACTTATGGGAGATTTCACCACCAAGTCTGCTTGGCAACAAATAAGGGTGCCGAGACCTATTAATACGGTGCTGCAGTCTTGTTGGACAAAGCAATTACGGCCAACTATCTCTGTGTTCCTGCTTCGCTTAACGAGAGAATGGCTTGAGGTGGATAATCGTTTGCAGCGGAAGGGGATTCAGATTGCATCCAAATGTCAATGTTGTGGAAGCCAAGAAGACTTTGAGCATCTTTTCTTCCGCAGTAATAAAGCCTCTGTTGTATGGCACACTCTGGCGGATATTTTTAATGTCCCATATCCAACCACCACTTCTGTTACTCATATGTTGCAGTACTGGAGGCCAAATAATGTGATTAACGGACATGTTAGAACATTGATCCCAATGCTTACCCTTTGGCATATATGGGAGGCACGGAATGATTCGAAGCACAGGAAGAAGAAGTTCCTCTTTTCACGCATTATCTGGAAAATTCTAAATTCCCTGTACATCATTTATAGCAGCAATAATTTTGAGGCAAAGCATTGGAAAGGCTACTTGTCACTTGCTCACAATTGGGGCTTCGTGCTCAAATCAAGTACGAAGCAGGCTGTTCGTATTGTTAGATGGCTGAAACCTAATGCCTTAACCTTCAAACTGAACACGGATGGGGCAGCAAAAGGGAACCCGGGTACAGCCGGTGCTGGAGGTGTTTTGCGGGATCATAGAGGTCATGTTTGTTGGGTTTTTTTCTCACATTTGGGCATCCAGACAAATAATTATGCAGAGTTAGCTGCTGTTGAGCGTGGCCTTCAAATTTGCTTGGATAAAGGGGTTCAAAATATTTGGCTCGAATTAGATTCCCAAGTGGTGATAGCTTGGATCAAGGCACGGCATGGTCCTTGGGATGTGCAGCACCTTTTGCTCAAAATTCAGCTGCTCATGAGGAAACTTGATGTTCGCATTTCTCATATCTTTAGGGAGGGGAACCAAGTTGCTGACTTCTTGGCCAACTATGCTTGTGAGACTTTCTCTCCAGCCGTGTTGGAGGACATCAACATCCAAGGTAAAATCCACGGTCTTCTAAAGATGGACAGGTTGGGGTATCCCAACTTTAGACATTTTTGATTTACCATTTGCTATGATTGACAAATATATTATGCAAATTGATCGTTTGGGGTGTATATGGAATATTTGCTTGGGGGGCTACGTATGGTTTTTTGATATGATTGTGGCTGGTTTGTTGTGGTTGAGTTTTTCCACGGGTAGTTTCTGTTACAGGGGGAGTATTTTTAATTTTGACACCTGCCAGGGGGGTAACTGTAATTTCGGAAACCAGTTAAGGTGGCAGCCAAGCGAACAGAGCTGCTGCTGCCTTTTTGTTGGTAACAGGAGGTGTGTATCGGAGTTTTTAACCATTATTGGCCACATTGCTATGGAACGGAGCAGGGCTTGCGATAGAGTGAGCAATTGCACACTATGTGGTGACAGTTGGAGTAAGTTGCTGCTGTTCTGTTTTGCACTGCCTCTGCTGTTCGTTTCTGCACTGCTGCTGCTGCTGTTTCTGGTACAGAGATGGGGGTTCACTGACCCGCAGCACATCTTTGTGGCTGCTATAGCTGGCCAAGGCAACTTTGGTGCCAATCGAAACTTGTTGAGGGGGCGGCTTGTGATGCTGATGTTGCTTCTCTGCCATTTCAAGACACAGCTACTGGTTATTTTGCCTGAAACTTTACAGGGGGGTAACTGTAATTTTTCGCAGAGCAGGGGACTTAATGCATTGGAGTTTTTGGCTGCTGAATTTGGGCTTTTTAGAGATGTGGATGGACTGTATACAGGAAGATGAGACGTTGTGGGACGGTAAATTGATTTGCTCTGGCTGCAGGCTTGAAGTCCTCCAGGGGGATAGCTGTAATTTGAGACTTGATCTGCCACTGCTGTTCTTGTTGCAGGGGGGTCACTGTAATTTTTGTAATTTTTGGGGCCAGATTTTGATGAAAATTGGTGCAGTTATACCTGCTAATGCTGTTGATGGGCCTCCTGTTTTATACGTTCAGATTGCCAAGGCTTTTGGACCGCCATTTTGGAGCATTTATGGCCTTAATTTCGTGGCAGCAGCTGCGGGTCACTTGACCAGTTTTTGTTCAGCTGCTGCAGTGATGGGCTCCCACATGGATTTTTATATTTGCAGGTTAGAGTGCAGTCCATTTTCTTTTTCTTGTTGGGCCGAAACTGGACTAGGAGAGGCAGAAGGAAGTGTGCACGAGATTTATGCCAAAACAAAGTGGGCTTTAGCATTATATGGCACGCAAGAAATAAATGGGCCATCACACAAGGCAGGTACTGTATTTGGGCTGAAATTAGACCATGATTTGAGGTTTCGTGAAGCTCATCCTTGGGCGGTTTTTGCACATGGGAAGATGAAGCTTCAGTGGGCTTTTGTTTATGCAAGGGTCTTTAACGAGTATATTTGTTTTGATAGGGTATTTTCTTATTTTTGTGGGATCTATTTCTACTTGAATTATTGTAAAGGAGTAGTACTCCTCATTAATGTTTTTCGTAGACATTTAGAATTTCCTTTTTGCTTACTTATGTATTTTTCTAATTTCCCTTTGTAATTTTTCTTCCTTATTTAATAAAGGGGTGGGGACCCCACAGAAAACCCTACGGCGGGCACGTGCCGTTTTTTTTTAAAAAAAAAAAAAAAAAAAAAAAAAAAAAAAAAAAAAAAAACCCTAAACCCTAAACCCTAAACCCTAAGTCCTAAACCCTAAACCCTAAACCCCAAACCCCAAACCCCAAACCCCAAACCCTAAACCCCAAACCCCAAACCCCAAACCCCAAACCCCAACCCCCAACCCCTAAACACTAAACCCTAAACCCTAAACCATAAACCCTAAACCCTAAACCCTAAACCCTAAACCTAAACCATTCGCAATTTTTCCTTCAAGGAGACCACCCACCCCTTCAAAATTTTCTCTCTAATTTCCGGCCATTGGGCCACCTATGGGGGAGACTTCGGCCGCCCATCTCCCACCAACACCGCCAGATTTTGCCGGACTCTTCAAGGCCGGTGGACCCCCCTTGCCCGGAAAATCTTATGCTAGTGTTACTGCTGCTGATCAATTTGCTCCAGATGATAGAGAAAGGAAAAAGAACTTTGACCTGTCGACGTTCACGCCGGCTGGTTCGGTTATGGAGCATAATGGCGAGAGGATCGCCGTTTTCAGCCCCCAAGAGAAAGAAAAGTTATGCGAGACATTTAAATTTGCGTTAATTGGTAAGTTCTCTCATGGGAGACCTTCATTGAATAATTTGAGAATACTGTTCATGAAGATGAGTCCTAAACGCCGTTTCAGGTTGGTGCCCATTAATGCTAGCCATATTTTGATACATCTTTATGATCATGATAATTATTCAAGATTGTTTATGCGTGAGGTTTGGTATTTTAATGGATTTCCAATGCGAATATTTAAATGGACTCCTGAATTTGATCCGAAATTCGAATCTCCTATTTGCCCAGTCTGGTTTAAAGTGCCGGACTTACCTTTTCATCTATTGCCGGTTCCTGCTCTTTATGTTGTTGCCTCATGCATTGGTAATCCTTTGCGAGTGGATGAGCCAACGGCAGATATTACCAAGTTGAGAGAGGCACGTGTTTGTGTGGAAATTGATATTACAAAGCCTATTAAAAATCTGTCAAAGTGAAAGATGGGCACCGCTTTTATGAACAGCCGGTGGTGTGTGAAGGAGTACCACTTTATTGCTCAAGGTGTTGCAGAAGAAATCACAAGTCCAAAGACTGTAGAGTGGTGGTAGAAGAAAAAGAATATAAGGATGATACAGATCAATATCAAGGGAATTTGAGAGATCTGCTGAATGATATACGGAGAGGCAAACAGACGGCCACCAGATACTTTAGCTCAAGAAAGGATGGAAAACTCAGCCGTTGACTTGCAAAGGCCCCGTCCACAGGCTCAGACGGGGCAGAGCTCGTGAAATCTGCAAGTTGCGAAATCTGCATGTCAAAACCAGCCACGAAACCCAGATTCTGGTGGGAATTTTCAGTTTCCGGCAGCGGAAATGCACAATCCGTCAAGGGAGGCCACTACTGGTACGGGAAATCCGGAATGGGTTGAGGTCTCGAGGCGCAGGACACTTAAGGAAATGACCCCTGAAATGAGGGAGGACCTGCCATTGCAGCGTAAGAGGGGATTAGTTGAAGACTGTATACCAAAACACGTTAATCCTACGTTGGCTAATAATCAATTTGTGGTCCTTAGAGAGTCCAGAGGGTAATAAGGACTCTGTGGACAGGATTGATCGACAAGGAGTGGCTGAAGTTTCAGAAAATCACAACAACCAGCCAGCTGTTCTGATGATGGAGACTAACAGTCTTGAATCTCCTCATAAATCAAATAAATCTCCACAAAATAAGGAACAGGATGCTAGCTTACTACAATATTCGTGTGAGGGAATTTCGGTGGAGTGGTTGAGAAATTTATGCAGCTATCAAAATCTGAGAAAGTTCTGGAGGCCGAAAACGTGGAGAGACAATGGGAGATTTGTGCTGAAAATGAATTTCATGCAGACGTGGACTTGGAAATTGGTAATATTGCAGAATGGGCTGATGACTCCTATAGGCAGCCCATTTTGGCCCGGGATGAGATGGACCCCGATTTGGATGGGCTTGGCTTGGACGAAGAAGATGAATCCAGTGAATTGGGCTCAAGAACAACGCGGCCCTTTACAAAAAATCGTTGCAATCAGTCGCAGTTGGGTAAGCCCAATGAATTGGGTTCACAGACTAACGGACGGAATCATGGGCCAAAGAATTCTGGCCCAGGCGATTTATCTCTAAATGGACCAGAACCTAGCCTTCAAGGAATGAACAAGGCTGAGATTTTGGGCTCACCACGCCAACCAATTTTAGATGAGGGTGATCTTCATAACAACCCACTTGGGCCTGGTGATCCTTCCATGAGAGTCCTTGATCCAGGTCTACTCGATGCTGGTCTGCAGGAAGATGAATCGGACCAGAATTCTTCCAGGGCTGACCCGGCCTATAGGCCTAGTAGTGAAAAAACAATTGGGACAAATGAGACCAGGGAGAGCAGCCCATCTCTGGCTAACTCAATTACAATCCAGCCAAATCTCACGCGATGCACTCTGCAGATCGAAAGCAACGGCTGATTAAACCCAAAAAGAACAATATGATATTACTCCTAGAGTTCGAGGAGTAAGCAAAGTTCGAGAATTCTTCCCAAAATGCCTCATGATAAATCTCCTCATATGGAATTGTCGGGGCTTTAGGACCCTGCTAAAGCTTGTTGCATCCAAACGATGGCGAAAGAAGACTAAAATTCATGTCTTGGTTATTTTAGAACCTAAAATTCCTTTAAATCAAGGATATATGTCTCGCAAATTAGGATTCGCTGGGGTTCTTGAAAACCCTTCAAATCATATTTGGTGTTTTTTCACTGAGCAGGTACGGTGCAGCTGTTACTTAATGAAGATCAATTAATGCATGTTAAGGTCACTTCTCCCTCTGCTGCCATCTCCTGTGCTCTGTTCTTTGTTTATGCACGACATACTAGAGGCGGCACGGCAGGACTTGTGGAGTTTGATGAAGTCGAATTGCCACCCCCGATCCATGGTGATTGGAGGCGATTTCAACGTGATCAGGTCGGTTGAAGAAAAAAGAGGGGGGTGCCCCCACCCCGGATTGGTGCGATGGAGGATTTTGATGACTGCATCGACGGCTGTGGTTTGATTGATCCAGGATTTATGGGCGATCGTTTTACCTGGGACTAATCGGCGATATGGGGAGAGGTTAGACCGGAATTTTAATTTCCTCAGGTTGGTTAGAGGTTATTTCCGGAGTTCAAACCAATTCACTTGGTCCGTCATACTTCGGATCATGCTGCGCTCCTATGAAGCCGACGCCAACATCATCGAAGTCACCATCGGCTTTTAGATTCCAAAAGATGTGGATAA
>CM047874.1:27159054-27183026 GCA_026212405.1 Petrea volubilis | reverse complement strand
GACCATGGCTGCTAGCAGGAGATTTTAATACAATTCTGAACGTTTCAGAAAGAAAAGGATGTAAAGCCCCCAAAATTAAGGTCTATTGAGGAGTTCAGTGATATGGTACAAGACTGTGAACTACATGACCCAGGTTTCATAGGCGGCCAATTTACGTGGACGGACAAGAAGAACAAATGGCAGCGGCTTGACCGGGTCTTGATTTCTAATGGTTGGTCTGATTTGTTCCATGTTACAAAAGTTCACCACTTAACAATGTTCAAATCAGATCATGCACCCCTTCTTATTCATTTGGAGAATAATGATTTCAAGGGGCCTACAGCCTTTCGATTCCAACATATGTGGTGTAAACACCATGATTTTCTGAAGTTTGTGGAGTCTAATTGGTCTCAACCTATTTTTGGAAAAGGAATGTGCAAGCTTCAACAAAAACTCTACCGGCTCAAAATGGCGCTCAAATGGTGGAATAAAAATATATTTGGGAATATTTTTGATGTTGTTGCAGCCAAGGAGGCTGAAGTGCAGCAGTGGGAGCGTGCATTTGAGGGTAATCCGTCCAATTCTAATCTGCTGCAGTGGAATAAATCAAGTGCAGAGCTCACTAGAGTGTTATCCATGGAGCATGAATACTGGAAACAGAAAGCAAGCTTGTAGATGGGCTTCGGAAGGTGAAAGGAACACAAAATTCTTTCAATCTATTGTGAAGAGGAAGCGGAAGAAGTCAGCAATCCACTTTATTAATGATGGTGGTCACACGCTAGTGCAAGCAGAGGACATTAAAAATCTGCCGTAAGCTACTTTCATCAGCTGTTAAGTGCTGATGATGTTAATTTATTACCTACTGAGATGCTTTGCATCCCTAAGCTGATGAATAGGGAGGAATCAGATGCTTATGCGTGCTACCATCTCTTGATGAAGTTAAACAGGTGGTCTTCAGCATCGTTTCCGATAGCGTTGCTGGTCCCGACGGGTTCACTTCCCTTTTTTATCAACATTGCTGGCACATTATTCAAAATGATGTGTACGAGGCTGTTTTGGATTTCTTTACTGGTGCAGATATGCCTAAGGCTTTTAAAGCAACGACGCTGGTCTTGATACCCAAAACCGACTCACCTGCAACATGGTCGGATTACAGGCCTATTAGTCTTTTGTAATGTGTCTAATAAGATCATTACCAAACTCATATCTATCGTTTAGGGCAGGTTTTACCAAAGTTGATCTCAGAATCTCAGAGTGGTTTCGTGCCAGGCCGCTCTATACAGGACAACATCCTTTTGGCGCAAGAAATGGTGCATACTCTCAATTCCAAATGCAAAGGGGATAAGCTCATCTTGAAATTGGATATGGAGAAAGCTTATGATAGATTGCAGTGGACTTTCTTGATCCAGGTGCTTCAAGCTATGGGATTTTCAGATCGATGTGTTACTATGATCACGAGGTGTATTGCTAACTGTCACTTCTCGATTCTGATCAATGGAGTTATAACGGGGTTTTTTCACATCCAAAGAGGATTAAGGCAAGGGGACCCATTATCCCCTGCACTCTTCGTCCTTGCAGCGGAGTGGTTGTCAAGATCCCTTGATAATTTATACCATCAAGACCCTTCTCTCAGATATGACGATAAAACGCAGCTGGTTGTCTCCCACTTGGCGTACGCAGATGACATTATTGTTTTTTGCTAAATCTCAAGGAGTGAATATTACCCGATTGATGGATTTGTTACGGACTTATGAAGCTGTCTCGGGGCAACTAATAAGCACTACTAAGAGTCGAATTATTGTTGGTAAGCAGTTTACAGCACTTCAAATGAGATATTTGACTCTTGCTACTGGTTTTCAACTCATAAATCTTCCCATCACATACTTGGGTGCTCCACTGTACGTGGGTAATAAGAAGGAGACTCTCTATGCTGAGCTAATTGATAAGGTTAAAGCTAAACTTTTGGGTTGGGACAAGACGGCATTAGCTCATGGTGGCCGGCTAACTCTCATTAAGAGTATTTTAAGCTCAATGCCTCTTTATTTGTTTCAAGTTTTGGAACCCCCTCATTCTGTTATCAATTTACTGGAGGAAGATGTTCAATAAATTTTTTTGGGGAGACTATGGCTCTCAGAGGAAAATTCATTGGTCTACATGGGCTGAATTGTGTTACCCAGTGGAAGAAGGCGGTTGTGGGTGTTAGAAAGTTGGATGATGTGGTGGACGCCTTTTCATGGAAAATTTGGTGGAAACTGAGATTGCAAGACTCCCTGTGGGCCAAATATATGAAGGAGAAGTATGTTAAATGGTTCCACCCCGCTCAATCGCCTTGTTCTTCGACGGACTCTCATGTTTGGAGGCGATTGGTTAAGGTTCGAAAAAGAGTCGAATCAAATATTTTCTGGATCCTTGGTGAAGGAAAATGCTCTTTTTGGTACGACGCATGGATGGATGAGCACTCACTCTCTCAGCATCTTAGTAGACGTGTTTGTCGGCTGGAGCCCGTTTGCACATTTTGGACTGAAGGTAGGTGGAACATTGTTGCGCTTAGCACGGTCCTCCCGAATGCTTGGGTCCAGCGGGTTGTTCAAGTCCCTATTAACTATGGCAGCCCTGACAAACTCCTTTGGAAGAGATCACTTATGGGAGATTTCACCACCAAGTCTGCTTGGCAACAAATAAGGGTGCCGAGACCTATTAATACGGTGCTGCAGTCTTGTTGGACAAAGCAATTACGGCCAACTATCTCTGTGTTCCTGCTTCGCTTAACGAGAGAATGGCTTGAGGTGGATAATCGTTTGCAGCGGAAGGGGATTCAGATTGCATCCAAATGTCAATGTTGTGGAAGCCAAGAAGACTTTGAGCATCTTTTCTTCCGCAGTAATAAAGCCTCTGTTGTATGGCACACTCTGGCGGATATTTTTAATGTCCCATATCCAAACACCACTTCTGTTACTCATATGTTGCAGTACTGGAGGCCAAATAATGTGATTAACGGACATGTTAGAACATTGATCCCAATGCTTACCCTATGGCATATATGGGAGGCACGGAATGATTCGAAGCACAGGAAGAAGAAGTTCCTCTTTTCACGCATTATCTGGAAAATTCTAAATTCCCTGTACATCATTTATAGCAGCAATAATTTTGAGGCAAAGCATTGGAAAGGCTACTTGTCACTTGCTCACAATTGGGGCTTCGTGCTCAAATCAAGTACGAAGCAGGCTGTTCGTATTGTTAGATGGCTGAAACCTAATGCCTTAACCTTCAAACTGAACACGGATGGGGCAGCAAAAGGGAACCCGGGTACAGCCGGTGCTGGAGGTGTTTTGCGGGATCATAGAGGTCATGTTTGTTGGGTTTTTTTTCTCACATTTGGGCATCCAGACAAATAATTATGCAGAGTTAGCTGCTGTTGAGCGTGGCCTTCAAATTTGCTTGGATAAAGGGGTTCAAAATATTTGGCTCGAATTAGATTCCCAAGTGGTGATAGCTTGGATCAAGGCACGGCATGGTCCTTGGGATGTGCAGCACCTTTTGCTCAAAATTCAGCTGCTCATGAGGAAACTTGATGTTCGCATTTCTCATATCTTTAGGGAGGGGAACCAAGTTGCTGACTTCTTGGCCAACTATGCTTGTGAGACTTTCTCTCCAGCCGTGTTGGAGGACATCAACATCCAAGGTAAAATCCACGGTCTTCTAAAGATGGACAGGTTGGGGTATCCCAACTTTAGACATTTTTGATTTACCATTTGCTATGATTGACAAATATATTATGCAAATTGATCGTTTGGGGTGTATATGGAATATTTGCTTGGGGGGCTACGTATGGTTTTTTGATATGATTGTGGCTGGTTTGTTGTGGTTGAGTTTTTCCACGGGTAGTTTCTGTTACAGGGGGAGTATTTTAATTTTGACACCTGCCAGGGGGGTAACTGTAATTTCGGAAACCAGTTAAGGTGGCAGCCAAGCGAACAGAGCTGCTGCTGCCTTTTTGTTGGTAACAGGAGGTGTGTATCGGAGTTTTTAACCATTATTGGCCACATTGCTATGGAACGGAGCAGGGCTTGCGATAGAGTGAGCAATTGCACACTATGTGGTGACAGTTGGAGTAAGTTGCTGCTGTTCTGTTTTGCACTGCCTCTGCTGTTCGTTTCTGCACTGCTGCTGCTGCTGTTTCTGGTACAGAGATGGGGGTTCACTGACCCGCAGCACATCTTTGTGGCTGCTATAGCTGGCCAAGGCAACTTTGGTGCCAATCGAAACTTGTTGAGGGGGCGGCTTGTGATGCTGATGTTGCTTCTCTGCCATTTCAAGACACAGCTACTGGTTATTTTGCCTGAAACTTTACAGGGGGGTAACTGTAATTTTTCGCAGAGCAGGGGACTTAATGCATTGGAGTTTTTGGCTGCTGAATTTGGGCTTTTTAGAGATGTGGATGGACTGTATACAGGAAGATGAGACGTTGTGGGACGGTAAATTGATTTGCTCTGGCTGCAGGCTTGAAGTCCTCCAGGGGGATAGCTGTATTTTGAGACTTGATCTGCCACTGCTGTTCTTGTTGCAGGGGGGTCACTGTAATTTTTGTAATTTTTGGGGCCAGATTTTGATGAAAATTGGTGCAGTTATACCTGCTAATGCTGTTGATGGGCCTCCTGTTTTATACGTTCAGATTGCCAAGGCTTTTGGACCGCCATTTTGGAGCATTTATGGCCTTAATTTCGTGGCAGCAGCTGCGGGTCACTTGACCAGCTTTTGTTCAGCTGCTGCAGTGATGGGCTCCCACATGGATTTTTATATTTGCAGGTTAGAGTGCAGTCCATTTTCTTTTTCTTGTTGGGCCGAAACTGGACTAGGAGAGGCAGAAGGAAGTGTGCACGAGATTTATGCCAAAACAAAGTGGGCTTTAGCATTATATGGCACGCAAGAAATAAATGGGCCATCACACAAGGCAGGTACTGTTTTTGGGCTGAAATTAGACCATGATTTGAGGTTTCGTGAAGCTCATCCTTGGGCGGTTTTTGCACATGGGAAGATGAAGCTTCAGTGGGCTTTTGTTTATGCAAGGGTCTTTAACGAGTATATTTGTTTTGATAGGGTATTTTCTTATTTTTGTGGGATCTATTTCTACTTGAATTATTGTAAAGGAGTAGTACTCCTCATTAATGTTTTTCGTAGACATTTAGAATTTCCTATTTGCTTACTTATGTATTTTTCTAATTTCCCTTTGTAATTTTTCTTCCTTATTTAATAAAGGGGTGGGGACCCCACAGAAAACCCTACGGCGGGCACGTGCCGGTTTATATAAAAAAAAAAAAAAAAAAAAAAAAAAAAAAAAAAACCCTAGACCCTAGACCCTAGACCCTAAACCCTAAACCCTAAACCCTAAACCCTAAACCCCTAAACCCTAAACCCTAAAACCCTAAACCCTAAACCCTAAACCCCAAACCCCAAACCCCAAACCCCAAACCCTAAACCCCAAACCCCAAATCCTAAACCCCAAACCCTAAGCCCTAAACTCTAAACCCTAAGCCCTAAACCCTAAACCCCTTAACCCTAAACCCTAAGCCCTAAACCCTAAACCCCAAGCCCCAAACCCTAACCCCAAACCCCAAACCCCAAACCCTAAACCCTAAACCCAAAGTTTGGTTTTCGTCTTATCTATTGATAAGTTTTAATTTTACTTTTTAGATTTGTTGCCAGTTGTTTTATGACGAATAAAAGCATACCTTTTGGTCTCAATCCAAAAAAATATGTGCACTCATATTTCGTTAGATGCTGATCTCGAAGATGGTCTTCTTTTGGAGGATGTTTGGAAGGCCTATATACGGCTTCATTTCCTTGCCCATTCAAAAGCAACCCAACTCATCAGAATCTCTCTACACGGCCTATGGATTGGTTATTGAAAATCCTCGTTTAATTGGCAAGTATTTGAGCAACTTGCCTCTTCATTTTGTATTAGATGATATTTCTAATTAATTGATAATTGTACTAGTTTTTATT
The DNA here is from genome assembly GCA_026212405.1 of Petrea volubilis. Lineage (NCBI taxonomy): Eukaryota > Viridiplantae > Streptophyta > Magnoliopsida > Lamiales > Verbenaceae > Petrea > Petrea volubilis. The sequence goes on along the minus strand of CM047874.1, from coordinate 27,177,044 downwards.
TCAAACAAAAAAGTATATAGTTTCAAAGTGAATCGTGAAAATAATAATGACAAAAATATGTGAAAAAAATAATTAAATTAAATAAAAGTAAATGATCGAAATACTAAAATAACATAAATCATGTATTTGTTTTCTTTTTCACAATGTCGAGGATGACACTTTCGGCCGGCACAAAACTTGAAAAGATGAATAATAGAGATTACATGATGAAAGGCCAAAAAAAAATACAAAAAGAAAAAGATGGAGTGGGTAGAGATGGTGTGGTATGAAGATACGAGAGAGAGGAGTTCTGGATTGACAAGAAGTTCTGTGGTAGTGAACGAGTAAAGGAGGTTATTTAGGAAATTTTAAGTAGTGGGGTGAAATAGAATTCTTGAAGAGGTTCACAAATTAATTGCCCTGTAGTGGATGAGTGTGGAAAACTAAATTTATTTATTTTTAAACGTAAATTTTAAAAATCAACCAAACAAAGTTTTTTTTTTCCTAATTCACAATTTAAAAAATTTTAGAAAATTTCATTTGGTCAAAATTAACCAAATTACAGTTAAAGAGGATTGTAAAATATATGTAAGTGAAGATAGATAGAGAGTAAAGTAATTAAATGTAACGAAAATGCAAAAAGTAAAAAGCACAAATTGATTTCTAAAATACTGTTGTTTGACTAATAAATTATTAATTAGATGGGTCCTTTTTTTTTTGACAACACATATATCAACCCACTCACGCACACCTACTGAGATCCGATCTCTAGCACTACACTCCCTAACCTTTAATGTCAGGTACATGTCTACTATTGGATCGAAGGCCTTGAACAATTAGTTGAGCACTTAGTTGGGGAGAAAGTAAACAAATTAAATTCAGTAATATCAAAATAAACTAGGTAAGTAGTACAAAATAATAAATACATTCTTGTTCAACAAATTACCAATTTAGTAAATCTATTCAAAATATTCGGTAACCTCTCAATTTCTATTTCCTTCTCTCTTCTTTAACTCTTTTTTTTCCCATTTTTGGAACCTGTCCCATTAACCGCCATAAAAAATTGCTCTCTTTTCCGTCTTAGGTCCTCTATCACTCGCGACACATTTAAGAAAATAGGCAAGCAGTAATCAATTACATATGTGTGTATATATATATATATATATATATGCCTGTATTAAAATCTTTCAAAATATGTAAATTCCATTTGAAATGGCTTTATGCATGAATTGATTTTACAAGTATCGGTGGAATTATGATGGATCAAGCAAAGCTGTTGGGATTAAAATGGAGCATGGAGTGCCAAAATCGGATGGAAATTCTAATATATATTTGTTGAGATTCAGGTTTGTTGGTATCTGAAAACCTTTTGATCCCATTTTTTAAAGATATGGTCTACGTACAGTGTTGTGAATCAAGTGAATCTTTTAGTATGTGCTGTGCAACCCTGCCTTGAAAGAATTCAAGCCACTTCCCAAAGCCCCTTTGCCTTATTCTTCCGACTTTCCAGTATCAGGATTTGGCTTTGATATATGTCAACAGTACTAGCAATTACAAGTTTGTCCGAATTTATTAGAACCCATATTACGATCCTTACATAAACACCAATTCATTTGTGGTTCCCCAAGTTTTGGCAAGCACGTATATTCAATGATGAACCGCCTCCGATGGGTGGGTGTTGTTTTTTCTTTCAATGTAAGAACTTAAATCCCTAATGTGTTTGATGATAGAAAGGATCCAAGTCTCATTGTCCTAAACCAATTGGCATCTTGTGCACTCCACGTACGGAGATGCGATCAAAAAATTTCAGTTTTATGGGTTTTGTTTTCAAGCTTTAATTTTCACTGAGAGCTTAATTAGTTTTAAATCAGGCAACTTTTTGTGTTGATAACTAGACTAGCCTAACCAATTTCCAAGACAACTCAGTTTCTTGAATCCAATTTCCAGCACATCTATGGAAACAAAAATTTGTAAGTGAAATGTCTTCAATTTTTTAGCTTCTCTTCTTGTGTGTGTCATGTCATACATCAATTTTTTGTTGGCTCAGAGGGTGTTTCTGCTTTAATTAATTGGTGCTTGATATCCGGACACTACAAGACAACGTAAAAGAAATTTTTATGCCAGCACAAGTCTATATCCATACAATGGGTGGTTTGTAGCATCTTTTGTGAATGTCCGCTTACCTAGATTTCTTACGTGAACAATTGTGCAGAGTGGTTTGTAGCATCTTTTGTGAATGTCCGCTTACTTAGATTTCTTACGTGAACAATTGTGCAGAGTTTTAACGATTTCTGAAACGCTCGGAAAAATTGCACAATTCAAGTGTCCGATATCCGCCTGAATTGTCAACTGTATTTTTTGCCGTCTGTTGCACATTTTCTGCATGTGTAATCCTGAATTATTGCCCAATTGCATCTCAATATGCACTGGAGCATTTGTGCAACGATTTCATAGGTTTTTGAAGTGCCAGGACGATAACCGAAGCTCTGGTTTTTTTTTACATCAACACGAGTCACAAACAGCATATTGAGTGGTCTATTCCACCATTTGTACATGTACGTTAATTTCAAGAATTTACCGCTATCATTTTACGTGCGTCACAATATATTTGAGCTCTATTTCATGAATATCTGAGCCTTTCGAAAATTGGGCAAATTTTACCATGTCATTTAACATGTGACGAAGATTAATTGTGCCAAAGTTTATGCAGTACATATTCTCAAATTTAAAGCTATTCAGGCATCACTTATATAGTACAGAAGATACCCAAATTTAAAGTTCTCAACACTTAAATGCTACATGATGAAATCTGAATTCTTAAAATCTGGATAAAATAGCCTTACAAACGTTAAATACATTAATTCAAAGGGGAAAAAGTAAAAAAGATGTATCGTATTTCTCAGATCAAACGCACAAACAACTAGGAGACACAGCAACAACTTACACGGAGCTTCTTCTAGTCTTCATGGTAAAGATACAAGCCAAGACCAAACCGAGCACATGCTCTGCAGAATGCTATTTCCTCTGCTGCAGCAACAGGATCTACAATATCGCCATTGCCAGGTGAAACTGTCCCAGTTGATTCCCGATGAGCCTGCACTTAAATGTTGCAGCGATTAATCATCCAACACGCCTAATAAAGAAGTTGATGCTAAGAATAAACATAAGATCAGCGAGAATAAACATAAGATGCACAAAAAAAAAAGAAAAAAAAAAGGAAGAAAACAACTCTCGTTAGCGCCCCCCCCCCCCCCCACACACCACCACCCACCATACACAAAAAATTAAGTAAGGCATTAGGATGATACAAACCAACTACCAGTGCACATTATTTGAACATTATTTAAAAATTACCGTTTCACATTTATTACAATCCTGATTCCTCTTTTCTCTCTTTCTTTCCTTTCTTCTTTATTTTTTTTTTATTTTTTATTTTTCTCCTCCTTTTCTTTTTTCTCTCTCATTTTGTTTTAACCCCAAAATTTCACTACTACTTGTGGGACTGTGTGGTGTGGGGGGCCCACATTAGATCCAAATTATTAAAAAATTAAAAAAAAAGACAAAAAGAAAAGAAGAAGGAGACAACAAATAAGAAGAAGACCAAAATTTGAAGAGTATATATATTTCACAGGGTAAAGAAGACGGCAAAGAAGAAGAAGAACAACAAAATTTAAAGAGTACAGATATTTCACAGTGTAAGGCAAAACCATGCAGATTCAAAGCCTAATACATAAACTATTGTTGCCAAAAGCTAACGGAAAACACAAGCTAAGAATGATAAATTTAATTTTCGAGTTCCATTAATTTACCAAAATCATCCTTTGATACAAAAGCAAACTTTCTGAGGAAAAGGGTCCTATAGTAGTTTTCTGAAGGAGGAAACGAAAATCTTGAAATTAATGCAATGATAAGTACCACTATCAAGAAAGCTAACTAGAACACACCATCAATATTCAATTTTAAGAAAGTGAAAAATATAAAGACCAGAAAATGGATGGACTTACCTTTGAACTAAAAAGAGTTCGCCAGAAAAATATTAATAAGACCCTTCGACGAAAAAATGCAGAAAGGAGTGATTAAGCACAGCCACAACAACAGTGATTTGTGAAAATATATTGCTGTGAATTATTGATTGTCATGGTATATTTATCTTTCAAGCCATGTGATTGTTCTTCTTTAATTACTATGGATTGTTCACCCAAAGTGACATTTATTAATTCATTTTTCTTTTTCTTTTTCTTTTTTTTTTTTCCTTGTTTGGATTGTGGAGTAAGAGAGGTAGGGAGGCCAACAGGCCAGGTAGAAGGACAGGATAAACTTTCACTGATGTGGATTGTTTGACGGAGTAATATCTACTGTCATTTCTAGTATCTTCAAAATATCAAGTGAGAACGAAAATCAAACTGATTTAAAAGGTTCTACTCAGAAGCAGAATATAAACGAAGAATATAGCATTGCCTACACTACACTTTTATCCAAAGGAATATTTTGGATATTGCATGTATGTATAAAGGAACTTAAGGATATCCTTATTACATTCAACACATCAATTTAAAATAATCCTGATAAATTTCCCAAATCACCTAACTGGAACCTCTTACGAGAAAAAAGAGAATTCTGATCCATGCACAGTGGGAGTCCCTAGCACTTGACTTTGACTTGGAAATGTGAGTTGAGATCCATGAATAGGCGGTGTGCACTAGCATTTTCCTCTTATAGCTTAGACCATAAGTTCAGAAACTAGTTTACTTGCTAACTATCTTTACATGTATAGAGCTAGATATATTGTAGCTCCATGTTATAACTCAACTAAATAGGTTAGTACTCCATATCGTCATACCAACAGTAGAATCTACAAGCATTTCCCAAGTCCATGTCCTCTTAAAGTTGGAATACTTGTAAGATACTGTAGATGAATATTTTCATCACCCCCCCCCCCCCACCCCCACAATCCTATAAAATGATATATATTCATAAGTGGAACAAATCTCACTAGAAAGAGAACAAAATATCGAGCAAATAGTAACATAGCCCAAAACTTCATAAAAGCTTGTATAAAGCACTTTGGTTAAATGGAGTTTATTAGAAAGGATATATTTGAACGAAGATACAATCAGAAACTCTTTTCTACGTTTTCCTTGAATTCATTTATTAGATTCTTTACTCTCTTTCTTTTCCCATTTTGCTCAATGGGGTGAAATGACTGCATTGAGCAATGATGACCAATTCCTTTTTATAAAGGGCACTTCCACACCAACCACACGAAAAATAACCCGACTGGTGGTTCCCATTAATAAGAAGGACAATCATCTTTGATAGAAAAGTCTTTTAACACGTGCAGATCATTCTGATTGCTATCATATCAGTAGCAATAACATAGAGGACAAAAAACTCCACAAAGACTCAGTTTTGTCTATGTCACATCCAATGACATAAATAGTGAAGTCCATAGCATAAGATGCATAGTGCACTCTCCTATCTTAGGAGAACTGAGGCTATTAAGGTTCCCACATGATATGACATTAAGCCTAAAATGTTTAAGCCTACAGTTGCATACTACCAAATAATCCAGAATATGTTAATTCCTGTTGAGACAAATGAGTACCATTACTATATTTTACTCATACAGTCCTCTAACAAACTATGGGAGATAGCGTAGTACTACTTCTCAACCCAAATTTACAACATTCTCATTGCATTTAATCTATGGTACCCCCACTCTGTAAGTTCACCAGATCAGCCTCATCAACAAGGCCGACACAATTCATTGGTGCAAAATTGGTGAAAGAAAAGAACTGCCCAAGTACTTGCACATAAGAGCATATTCCACAAGCAAAGTTGGGCAGGTCTTACAAGGCCGTTTCAGGTGTAAGCTGGTTAGTAAAATAACATGCAAACAAAAATATACCTCTCCATCAGAACCTCGTACTGTTACTCGATACACCACAGTGACACTTCCATTCTCAGAAAAAATGACATCACGAATTTCTCCACACCAACCTACAAAAAGGGGTTATTAGTAATTCAAGCATTTTCTTAAAGTTCAAATGATATCCTCGAAGTTAATTCTGCCAAAATTCATCCTGAACTTCCAAAAATAGCAAAAAGAAAATTTGTTTAGAAATAATAAGCCTCAATTAAATATTCTATAATATCAGTTATAGGATATTTAATTGTAAAGAATATTCGTACACATAACCTATCAGGCTCAGAACATTACAATATACTCATATATCACAAAACACCCTGTTTGGATATTCTCTAAGGCTAACACTTCATTCATGATTATTAGTTTGTCATGTCTCGATCTGTAAGAGGAACTGAAGAAGAAATAACTACAGAGACAGAATTGGAATCAGTTGGCAATATGTTTTCTTTGATTGTTGAGTAAGAAAAGAAAATTTACAGCATAAGGGATCTCTATCCTCTACTTTTCACCAAGTTATTCTCTCATTCCCACCATTTAGAGCTCCAATACATTTTTTCTTCTCTTTACATTTTGAAAATGCACTGCTTACAAGATGCAACGTCAAAGAAAAATAATGTTCGCATAACTCAAGAAAACTCCTCTTTTTGTGACTAAGTTAAAACAATTACAATGTGTCAAACACAGGAAGGAGCATCATCAAACATCAGTTGCGAGGAAGAAGAAAGAAATAGAATATAGAGGAATTACAAGACAATTTCAAGGAACAACTAACCAATTAAGGGCATCAATCAAACATGGCCTCTAGCCCTCTATCAAAGTTGGGGAGTGCATTAGATTTTCAAATTTGGCCAATACTGAAATTTTAGTTCCGAGAAACTAAGAGGCAGAATATTAATTATTTATTGTGGGGGTGAGCTATGTGTAATTTTGTTCTTGGAGGTGTATTTTGTTGCAAAAACCATCAGAGATCAGTTAGTTCTAGCACCGCTTTACACATACCATACTCGATAATCTTTCCATAATCCTAAGGCCACATTTGGTACGCAGATGGGGTTAGGGGTGATACAAATCACGTTGGATAAGTTTACTAGTTATTTATCAATACGTTTCTTTTCTTTAGTTTGGTAGCCTTTGTTAAAGTTGTGAACATCACAACTACCAACAAAAAAGGATGTTCGGTACAATTAGAGTCCCCAAAAAAACCAACGTTTTGCTGAAATACCTATAGAACCTTTAAAATACCCCTATATCACCCTCTTAATATGTGTAACACCAAAAAAGCTCATTGTATTAAGCCACCAAATTTTCCATCAAACAATTAATGGAGGATTTACCCATTATACCACACCCATAAACCCCTATCAAGCAGGACATAAGAAGATATAGAGATGGATCGCATGTCACCTGGGGCATAAAAGCTCAGCATGCGGTTTGCCTGGTACCTGGGCATAGCCAAACAATCGTATGGTCAGCAGCATAACCCGAGAGAGAGAGAGAGAGAGAGAGAGAAGAAGAAAGAAAAGAAGAAATACAAAACAATAGCAATCTGCGGTGCTATCTTGTTGCTTACCAGGGGATGAAAGGGGAATGATCATCGTTAGTCTTGATTATGTTATCAGGTATCCTCTTATTGAGGTCACGGAGGATCTCAGCAAGGGGACGAGTGATGCAGGATGATTTGTCCAGAGGTACCACATAATTTGAATTAGGGGCAGCTGCTTTCTTACTACCGCCACTGCCATCACCACCAGACAGTGCAGAACTCTGGAACTTCAGTGTTCTGCCAAGAACACTGTAACTAAGCTGTGTCTGGGTTCGCCATGGTATTGGGCACCCCGTCACCGGAAAGCTGACCTCTGTCGCCGGTAGCATGATTTTAGGGCATTGGATGGCCATTCCAACGACCACAACTACCTAACTAAACACAGGTTTCAATAGGTAACTTGCGATAGTGGAAGATGGGATGAGTTGTTAACCACACTTTCTCACTCCTTCAAAGATATCCATACTTATAAAAAAGTCCGAAGGAAAACCAAAGTCAACAATTACAATTATCAATCCCGAACACTTTGTCAATCAAATAGCAAAACAAATGGTAAAATGAACTATAGAAAACTCCCAACCTCCAGCAAAGTCATAGCAATTGACCTAGATATCATTGTCCAAATGATATGCAATCTAACAAGTATCTCTTTCTTATGAAATTAACATCCTATCTTGCTCATAAAACCTTCTAATAAGATAAGATCATAGCAAAGCAAAATATATACTTCATTTATCAAATAACCTGGACACCAAAATCAATCTGTAAATGCATAAGAGGAAAAAAAAAAAGGCAAAATAATTTTGCCATTCATTCAAGGAAAATGGACCCCTAAAATTAAAAAGTTGGTCGCCCAGAAGTTCAGTTGTACCAAATCCCAAAAGAAACCACTAGTAATTGGGAACACTTCATTCCCGAGGAAACTAAACAGCAGTATAAATTCTACAGGTTCAAAAATTATGAGAAGATGGAAATAAATAAATAAACAAAATTGCAAAAAAAAAAAGGACAATAACAAATTACAAATATTATTTCGATTGACATCAGAATTTGACACCATGTGTAATTTTGAATCCTAAACAGAACACAGTAAAAGTCAAAATATTAAAGTACAAAGCAAATACAACAATATCAGATTAGCAATACCTCGAAAAATAATGGTAAAGAAATAAATAAACAATCAATAAGCAAATTCAACAAACCTACAGTGAAGATCGAGCTCCAAGTTCTTCACAACCGTTAGCAGGTACAGTTCTCAAAATCGGCGGCGGAGAGGTGGAGAAAACGCCGGATGCTGTGCGGTGTCCGGCAAATCCAAGAGAGAGGAAAGAGCTACGCTAGAGGCGATGCGACGGTGCGCAGCGACAAGTGGCGTAGACGAGTTATTCAACAAACTCTACAGCTGCGGGTTTTAGAACCCAGAAGACTCAGATATTCAACAAACTCTACACCTCTCCCAACTTGGTTCGATTGAAGCTTATTAAAGACTACTTTTAAGTTTTGTAAGATTATTCATTTATTAAGGAAAAAAAAAACAAAAAAACATGTGTTTTAATTGATTATTATAATACAAAATCTTAGGGTAATTATGTAATTGACATAATTAAAATTTCAAAGTATGTTAAAAATCATTAGCTTTTTACAACATACAAACTTCTCATTTTTAATTAATGATGAATATTTTAAAAAATTCCTAATTTTCCAAGTATGTTATAAGATTTATGGACCAAATTACATTTACACCCCTCGAGGTATGTTATAATTACAAATTAAGTCCATTTTATTTTACAAATCAAAAATACACCTCAAAATATAGGATCTTATTGTAAACATTAATAAAGATGATAACCTCCCGGCAGTTATAATAGTTAGCCCCGCCACCAAGAATTGCGCAGAGCTCGACAAAATTATTTAATTAATTTTGTTATTCCACTAGCCTTCACGAAATATTTCACTTCATATCACTACAACTACTATCGGATATCACCATTTATAATTCGATATTGTCGCTAGCTACTTTTTTTTTGTTGAAATTGAGTTCATTTATAACTTTAAAATCCTGTGTTTGTCAAATATCATGCAGATCTCTTCTCAAAATTCAATTAAAAAACTAAATAGAAATACTACTTGTAATTATATCTTATCTTTATGAATAATGACTTTTGTTAAGCTAATACATGCTATATTGGGTATTTATATGTAATACCTCGGGAGGTATAGACATAATATGCCATTAAGATTTATTAAAGATTTTTATAAACACCCCAAACAAAATATACCCATAAAATGCTGAATTTTATTTTAAACCTACATGATTGAACTACACTTGTTCTCCATCTATCTCCACCAAATTTAGTGGGGGGGCGGCGGGGATCAAATAACAAAGTTCCAAATTAGATCCATCAAGGATATCTTTTTTTTTTTCCTTTTTCAATCAAGGGTAATCATCTCATGATCGTATTAATCTGGTTGAAATTAATATAAGTTGTATTTAAATTAGAATTTTCTGATATCTGGTATTAATTCTTGATCCAATTTGTTGGTTTAGGATAAGACCTCGATGGTGAAGGAGACAGAATATTACGATGTGCTGGGTGTAAGCCCCACGGCCACGGACAACGAAATTAAAAAAGCTTATTACATTAAGGTATGGCTAATTCATCTGGGAATGTAATTCGATATATATATATATATATTTGTATTTGATTATTTTTAAAATTGTGATTAGTTCTATGATATCTTATGAAAATAATCCAAGTAATTAAGCTACATATTTGAGTGAAAACTAGAAAATGCTACTAAAAATGTTGAATGATGATGCCCTTGAAATGCATTATCCTATGGACGCTCAAACAGGCAATGAAGAGCTCTCTCTCTCTCTCTCTCTCTCTCTCTCTCTATATATATATATATATATATATATATATATATTTGGGGGTGTTGTGGGATGGGGGCAATGGACATATGGGTGAATAACGAGTTAAATATTTTCCTTTGTTTGGGATGTTGTAGGCAAAGCAAGTTCATCCAGACAAAAACCCAAACGATCCCTTGGCTGCACAGAAGTTTCAGGTGGATTTCACTAACTTTTCCTATAGTAGTTTTTTTTTATTTTTTTGGATACAATTAACTCGCGACAGCCTATAAATGTCACAAAAGTATCCGGTGGATTCACTAACTTTTCCTATACTTTTTTTTTTTGATAGAATCAACTTGTGACAGTCTATAGATGTTCAACATGAACAAAACGATTCAAATTCGAAACTTTAATGGTGCTAGATTTGAACTCCCACCGTTGGGCTATAGTTGTAGCCTGGTGGCAACTTTTCCTACAGTTAATGTTGTTTTGGAGTGTATTAATAATTACGACTTAACTTCAACGAGAGGCAGTGACCTTTTGAATGATAAAGAACGAGCCAGATTTTGTGAGTAGATGGAAGAGTAGTGGGCTAGTGTGCTCTGATATAGAGCATCTATGTTTGATGTGTATTGTGAGAGTTTGTTCATGTCTTTCGGATTTTCTTTCAACTGTCTGCAGATTTTGGGTGAGGCTTACCAAGTCCTCAGCGATTCGACACAAAGACAAGCGTACGATTCTTATGGAAAGTCGGGAATTTCAATGTTAGTTATTTTGTAATATTGAAACTGTTTGCCTAAATATGCATGAGATGCCTTAGATGATACCCATTCTAAGGTCACGTAATTTCTCTCCAGAGACGCAATTATTGATCCCGCTGCAATTTTTGCCATGCTTTTTGGAAGTGAGCTTTTCGAGGAATACATTGGCCAGCTTGCCATGGCATCTATGGCTTCCTTAGATGTCTTTGCAGAAGGCGAAGAGTTTGATGCTAACAAGTTGCAAGAAAAAATGCGGGTAATATCTTATGCTTACTAATTTGATCGTATTTAGGTGAGCAATATGATTACAGATTCAAATTAAACAGCTTCATCAACATTGTGAGTTTGTAGAGATAAATAGAGCTTGTGTTTGCGAAAGGCACAAGCCAAGAGGACACTTAGTCGAGTCCAAATCTTCTAAGCCACGGTATTTGGTATTGTTTTAACACTTTCCATCTAAACTTTCACGGTTAATACCATCGTATAACTTGTAGCTTAGGTGTTTCGGGTGAACTTTATGGTGAGGATCTGAAGTCTAATGAGGAGATCGTCCACAATATTAGTCGTTAACGCATATTACCTAACCATTATTTTATAGAGCATTGATCCGTGACTCGTATTCTTATATCTATGCGCTACAATTTTATCCATTTTTTGTACAATTTAAGTCATTTACTTCGGATCGTATCCATTAATGAAGTGTACTTTCTTTGCAACTTTAGATTATCCAGAATGAAAGGGAAGAGAAACTAGTCGGTATACTCAAAGATCGACTCAACCTATATGTCCAAGGAGATAAAGAACAATTTGTTTCTCACGCTGAAGCCGAGGCTTTAAGACTCTCAAATGCCGGTATATGCCATCTCATTACATCATTCCCTTACTACTCCTTATATTGTAAATTTTGTACTTCAAACCAAATAAACACACAATCATCTTCTATCTAGCACTTCGTTTAACTTTGTTCTCCCCTTGATAGCCTCTATATTAGATTTGCAATGTTCTTTGTTATATCTTTTGAAAAGATAATTTTTTAGTGTTTTTCAAAGAGTATTGGGAGTTCATCTTCCCCTTGACCCCTCCAAGATAAACATGTAAAGATTTTGACATTAACTTACAACTAATAATTAGTTGATGTAATCTGACACTTGGTGTTGATGTTCAAATAGTAGTTCGGACCTCTGCTACATAATCATGCTATATCTTCTTCTACACTCATTTGTACACGGCATGTGTACTGGTAAGAGTTTGAGATAAGAAAAGAAAAAAACTAATACATGTTCACCTATACATGTGGCGTGTATTGATGAATGAAGGAGAAGATGTAACACGGTTATATAGCAGAGGACCCAAGACTGCTTCGAGGTAGACTAAGTTGTTTGCACAACTAATACAGCTTTCTTTATTACACTATTTTTGTGTTGCATTTGTAGAATGCTTCTTTTTAATGTCCTAATGTTCTTACAGCTTATGGTGTGGATATGTTGAATACCATTGGTTATATATACTCAAGGCAGGCGTCAAAAGAGCTCGGAAAGAAGGCGATCTACTTAGGTGTGCCATTTGTGGCAGAGTGGTTTAGAAATAAAGGACACTTTATCAAATCCCAAGTAACTGCTGCAACAGGTTAGTTTTAATTTAGATGGTTTTTTTTTTAAATAGAATTCAATTTATTACATCCGTGGTCTATTACAATCAATTAATTGGACCAATATTTCAAATGATATCAAACTAAGGAAATACTTACATTCATAGGGAATCGAACCCATAAGCTTAAGGTTATGAGGCCTCCACCTTAACATTAAAACAAAGCTTTATCGCCCTTTTTTTTTCATTACATGATTAATATGCTCTCATTATTTTATTTTGAACGTGTATATAGTTGATTCACATGTCCATAGACTGCACCTCAACATTCACTATTTAGGCACTTTATTCAATATTACTGAATATTAAATAAGTTTCTAATTCTTATCGCTATTAATATGCTCTAATATGGTCACAGAAAAAGATTGAATGTATAGATTTTAAGAATTGTTAAATGTTGCACAAACTATGGAAGTTTAATGCTTGTGGTGGAGCTTGATTTGGCTATAGAAATTGGTAAGTTAAAGAAAGGCTTTATTGCATTTTTAAGACAGTTAATATGCCACTTTTCGATTTGATGACACGTTTTATTAGTGGTGGCAAGTGTAAGACATAAACTTTCTATTTTTTTGCAATGTTAGGACTCATGCCAATTTTTGGCCAGAGAATGACATGTGGCACACACATCATCACCAAAAATGCATATGTGTGTGCCATGTCATTTTTCGATGATGACGTGTGTGCCACGTGTCATTTTCCGGCAAAGATGGCCGGAAAATTGGCCGAAGTCCTAATATTGCAAAAAAATAGAAAGTTCATGTCCTACATTTGTCACCCCATTAAAAAGTGTCCTCAAATCGAAATGTGGCATCTTAATTGTCCTAAAAATACAATAAAGCTATTAAAGAAAAGAGTTGGACTCTTTGTTTTAAGAACGAAATTGTCACGTTTATGACAACCTCAAAATACAAAGACTTTGTTCTTAAGATAACAGTACTATAAATCTTGACTAAAAAATGAACTTTAGATGTTTAGAACTCTCTCTTTTGATCTAAAAACACTTTTTAAAAAAAAAGGGCGAATTACATCTACCTCCCCTGAGATTTGGAGAAATTACAATTTAACCCATGATTTTTTGTAAATTACAATAAGCCCCTTGTGGTATGTAATAATTACAAGTGATGGACGAAAAATGTATAAAGTTCGTTTTGCCCTTTATTTTTTGCGGATATTAAATAGGGCAAATTACATCTACTTCCCTGAGGTTTGGTGAAATTACAATTTAACCTATGTTTTTGTGTATATTACAATAAACCCCCGGTAGTATATAATAATTACAAGTGATGGACGAAAAATGTGTTTCCACTGTTGAAAAGTTTAAGACCCGCTTCAAGTTCACCGAAAAACTTGTAGGAAAACGAAAACCCACCACCACCTCGTCGTTGCCGCCACTGCCGTCAGCCTTCTACCATCTGGTGAAACCCAAAACTATCAATGCCAACATGTTCCTCTCATCGCAGTGATCGATTTTGACATACAACTTGCACGATTTGGAGAAAAAATGAGCGAGTTATGATGAATTGAAAGTGTAGGATTTCTCAACTTGCATGTGTATATACATTGCATATGTATATATCTAGATCTCTCTCTTCTCCCACCTACCTGTCATTTTCAGCTCTTAAAAAGTGAGCAATTGTTTCAATATTATTACTTTTAGCCCCACAAAAATGTAATACATAACATACAATCCCAAATAATTTATATATATTACAAAAAACCCCCCTCAAGGGTACTATAGGAACTTTACATATAAAAACTAATGGAACCCTAACGGTCGTAAACGACTGGGGTAAATTGTTAGACAGAACATACCACAAAAAATTTATTGTAATTTACAAAAAATTATGGATTAAATTAAAATTTTGCCAAACTCCAGGAGAGATCGATGTAATTCGCCCTAAAAAAAAATATCACAACTTCAAAGCAGATATTACGAAAGTGACTTAGTCCAAAAAAAAATACAGCTGGTTGATCTAATGCTCGAAAGCACAAATCTACCCACTACACCTCATTATATAGAGCCAGACCAAAAGCACACATGTGGCTTTTGATTTAAACGTACTACTATGTAGGTCCTCTTCCTTCCAAAACTTGGGTACACGTAAGCAACTAGCTCGTTATGTAAAACTTAACCTATAAAAATAGTTTATTTTTTCTTGTCAATTCCTTTGTGGATTGTAACCTTTCACCTTCACAACTAACTCATTTGTGTTCAACTAAACTCATGTCAACTGTGCTCATTCTTGTTATGTGTCTAACTTGATATCAATTTGTTGTTTCTTTATAAGGTGCAATCACTTTGATTCAATTGCAAGAAGATTTGAAAAGACAGCTTAGTGCTGAAGGGAATTACACAGAGGCACAACTAGAGGAATACATGGAATCACACAAGAAGTTAATGATTGATTCCCTGTGGAAGCTCAACGTGGCTGATATTGAAAACACGTTGACCCGTGTTTGTCAAATGGTTAATTGTTAGGAGTTGCAACTCTTTTTGTTGGTTTTTTTTTTTTTGCTATCTTTTTTTTCCATTTTGATTGATATTGTTGTGATGCATTTATGATACTAGGTTCTACAAGATACTAACGAAAAGAAAGAGGAGCTCCGTTTGTGCGCAAAGGGCTTGAAAGTACTTGGAAAAATTTTCCAAGTAAGGTGTCAAAATCATGAGACATGACTGCTAAGTCAATTCGAATCCTCCTCTACATAATAGTATTATATATTTTTCTCCACACATCAATACACGCGTGTGTTTTTACCCGTATTGGATTTGCCACATCGTGACTAATCATGTGGTGAGTGTTTTACACTGACTATATGATTGGTGTATAGTTTAACAAGAGTGACCAATCATATGGCAAGTGTATTAACATTTGATACATGATTGGTTGAGCAGTGGTTAAGTCGAGTTTGCGCAAGAATTTTCTATATTGGGGAATGATTCAAATACGGTTATGTAGTAGAGAATCCGAACTATAACTAATTTATCCATGCATTTTTCTTTTTCAATAACTTAGTTATGCTTGAATCTTATTGGGATTCAGGGTGTGAAGCCAGCCAATGGAAATGAAGTTGAAAATATGCCAAACGATCCACTCTTTAAACTAGGTGGACAAGAAGCAAGCAACAATGCCAATCCTTTAAGCAAATCAAAATCTTCAAATAATATGGAGGTAAAGTTTTCGCTTTCCATACAAGGATTAACAGTTTATACTTGAATGAATAATTTGCCTTAAGTACATGCATATTAAGAACCACCCTAATAATTATTGAAATTATCAATAACTTTTCTACATTATAATAGTCACCACAGTCATCAAAAATTGTGATTCGTCAAGCCTGACAGAACCCCTCAATCAATTTCATGATTCCGCCACTTATAAAGAATTGATTTACCTTATATCACAACAACGGCCACCAAGTATCACCATACAATTCCACACCACCACTATTTTATTTTTTTCAAAATTGACTTCATATATAGCTACTACATTTTGAACTTGTTAGACCATGTAAATTTTGTCTCAAAACACCATTGAAAACACAATAAATACACTCGCAATTACTTCCCTCCTTGAAGAGTGATGAATTTTGTAAAATTTATACATACCTTAAGAGGATATCCGTAATATTTGAAACAAGAGAGGGTATTCGTAATTTCACCTAAACTTAGAGAAAGTGGGTGTAATTGTCCCAGGATAACATCCTCTATTGCAAAATGGTGTTTTATCTCCTGTTACAAAATTCGTATGCATGTCGTGCATGTAAAATCACTTTATTAATTATATACTTGACATATATCTATATATTGAAATAGAAGACGAAACACAATTTGTAATAGAGGATATCGTGTGAATTGTCCCTTAACTATTTGCATGTTTTGCTTTTCATTATATTATTTGCATGTTTTGCTTTTCATTATATTATTTGCATGCTCTTGTTTGATCATTACAACAACAATAAGATTACCTGATCGACTTTTCAGAGCCCATATGTGGAGGCTCCCCAAGCAGCTGGGGCTAAATTACCTACGCCAACTGCACCATCAGGTGCTCACAAAAAACCATAAAAGCATGGATTTGAAATTAATTTCAACAAGTTGGATTATTTAATGTAATTTTTCTTGTGAAGTAATCAAATAGTGTATTATTTCTTGATTGTGGTTGTATCGTGTACACAAGATATGCATAACTATTTCATTTTTTGAGCTAGTTAGAGCTTCTTTAGTTAACATAAGCAATTTTAATGAACTATTGCAACATTTGACTAATACTAGGTGTTAAGTTACGATTGCATTGCAACAATAATTTTTTTTTTTTTTTTTTTTGCTTTTGAGCCTGTTTGAATGTGTTTTTTTAGAGTATAAACATTTATCTTTTGGAGAAAAAAAAAACACTTCAGAGCAAAAAAAAAAAAAAAGAAGAAGAAGAAGAAAAATTGTGTTTGGATGAATCTTTGGAAAAGAAAATAAGCAAAAAAAAAAAAAAAGTGAAAATGGGCTTTTTTTAGAAATTATTCAAAGTAGCTTTAAATAAAAGCACATTTGAAAACACTTTTAATTACTGTATCCAAATACAAAATTACTTAGCTTAAAAAAACTTGTACTGTAAAAAACACCGTTCGAAATTTTTTTTTTTTAAATCCATCCAAACAACCCCTTTATCTGTGTACTTAAAATTTTGTGCATGCGCACACACACACACACACACACATATATATATATATATATACGCTACACATTGTTTCCTCATATTTACTTTGTAACTGCATAATTTTCTCTAAGAATTTCATTTGCTCTTTCTTGATCAAAGAAATTCATGACGTTATATAATTTATTAATTTAAATTTTTTTCTTATATTGAACAGTTTTCTTTTATAATTTGTTTTTTGTACAATTTGAGTTTTCTTAGCAAAATGTCCCATGTAATTTATTTTAGTTTAGGTTTTTAATTTTTTTTGTACATCTATTAAATTTTGATTTTTTGTTTTGCAAGTATTTTGCAAATACTCTGTCTTAAAATTAACTTCTCAGAAGTTTCTAGTTAATTTTAAAAACTCAAAATTAACCAAATTTAGCTTTTTTGTCACACTTTTATAAATTTACTTCCAATTCTTTAACTGTTGGCTTAAATTTGTATAGAAGGTGTATAGTTCTCATTTTTTGTCCTTTTATCCATGATTTTTATGACGAATTATAGAAATCACTTATGATACATGGTCAAATTACAAAATATACTCAATATTTGGCCAATTACTATTACCACTCCAATAGCA
>CM047874.1:27131917-27158554 GCA_026212405.1 Petrea volubilis | reverse complement strand
AACACTCACCACATGATTAGTCACGATGTGGCCAATCCAATACGGGTAAAACACACACTGTATTGATGAGTAGAGAAAAATATATAATACTATTATGTAGAGGAGGATTCGAATTGACTTAGCAGTCATGTCTCATGTTTTGACACCTTACTTGGAAAATTTTTCCAAGTACTTTCAAGCCCTTTGCGCACAAACGGAGCTCCTCTTTCTTTTCGTTAGTATCTTGTAGAACCTAGTATCATAAATGCATCACAACAATATCAATCAAAATGGAAAAAAAGTAGCAAAAAAAAAAAACCACAAAAAGAGTTGCAACTCCTAACAATTAACCATTTGACAAACACGGGTCAACGGTTTTCAATATCACCACGTTGAGCTTCCACAGGGAATCAATCATTAACTTCTTGTGTGATTCCATGTATTCCTCTAGTTGTGCCTCTGTGTAATTCCCTTCAGCACTAAGCTGTCTTTTCAAATCTTCTTGCAATTGAATCAAAGTGATTGCACTTATAAAGAAACAACAAATTGATATCAAGTTAGACACATAACAAGAATGAGCACAGTTGACATGAGTTTAGTTGTACACAAATGAGTTAGTTTGTGAAGGTGAAAGGTTACAATCCACAAAGGAATTGACAAGAAAAAAATAAACTATTTTTATAGGTGTAAGTTTTACATAACGAGCTAGTTGCTTACGTGTACCCAAGTTTTGGAAGGAAGAGGACCTACATAGTAGTACGTTAAATCAAAAGCCACATGTGTGCTTTGGTCTGGCTCTATATAATGAGGTGTAGTGGGTAGATTTGTGCTTTCGAGCATTAGATCAACCAGCTGTATTTTTTTTGGACTAAGTCACTTTCGTAATATCTGCTTTGAAGTTGTGATATTTTTTTTAGGGCGAATTACATCGACCTCTCCTGGAGTTTGACAAAATTTCAATTTAATCCATAGTTTTTTATAAATTACAATAAATTTTTTGTGGTATGTTCTGTCTAACAATTTATCCCAGTCGTTTACGACCGTTAGGGTTCCATTAGTTTTTATATGTAAAGTTCCTATAGTACCCTTGAGGGGGGGTTTTTTGTAATATATATAAATTATTTGGGATTGTATGTTATGTATTACATTTTTGTGGGGCTAAAAGTAATAATATTGAAACAATTGCTCACTTTTTAAGAGCTGAAAATGACAGGTAGGTGGGAGAAGAGAGAGATCTAGATATATACATATGCAATGTATATACACATGCAAGTTGAGAAATCCTACACTTTCAATTCATCATAACTCGCTCATTTTTTCTCCAAATCGTGCAAGTTGTATGTCAAAATCGATCACTGCGATGAGAGGAACATGTTGGCATTGATAGTTTTGGGTTTCACTAGATGGTAGAAGGCTGACGGCAGTGGCGGCAACGACGAGGTGGTGGTGGGTTTTCGTTTTCCTACAAGTTTTTCGGTGTACTTGAAGCGGGTCTTAAACTTTTCAACAGTGGAAACACATTTTTCGTCCATCACTTGTAATTATTATATACTACCGGGGGTTTATTGTAATATACACAAAAACATAGGTTAAATTGTAATTTCACCAAACCTCAGGGAAGTAGATGTAATTTGCCCTATTTAATATCAGCAAAAAATAAAGGGCAAAACGAACTTTATACATTTTTCGTCCATCACTTGTAATTATTACATACCACAAGGGGCTTATTGTAATTTACAAAAAATTATGGGTTAAATTGTAATTTCTCCAAATCTCAGGGGAGGTAGATGTAATTCGCCCTTTTTTTTAAAAGTGTTTTTAGATCAAAAGAGAGAGTTCTAAACATCTAAAGTTCATTTTTTAGTCAAGATTTATAGTACTGTTATCTTAAGAACAAAGTCTTTGTATTTTGAGGTTGTCATAAACGTGACAATTTCGTTCTTAAAACAAAGAGTCCAACTCTTTTCTTTAACGGCTTTATTGTATTTTTAGGACAATTAAGATGCCACATTTCGATTTGAGGACACTTTTTAATGGGGTGACAAATGTAGGATATGAACTTTCTATTTTTTTGCAATATTAGGACTTCGGCCAATTTTCCGGCCATCTTTGCCGGAAAATGACACGTGGCACACACGTCATCATCGAAAAATGACATGGCACACACATATGCATTTTTGGTGATGATGTGTGTGCCACATGTCATTCTCTGGTCAAAAATTGGCATGAGTCCTAACATTGCAAAAAAATAGAAAGTTTATGTCTTACACTTGCCACCACTAATAAAACGTGTCATCAAATCAAAAAGTGGCATATTAACTGTCTTAAAAATGCAATAAAGCCTTTCTTTAACTTACCAATTTCTATAGCCAAATCAAGCTCCACCACAAGCATTAAACTTCCATAGTTTGTGCAACATTTAACAATTCTTAAAATCTATACATTCAATCTTTTTCTGTGACCATATTAGAGCATATTAATAGCGATAAGAATTTGAAACTTATTTAATATTCAGTAATATTGAATAAAGTGCCTAAATAGTGAATGTTGAGGTGCAGTCTATGGACATGTGAATCAACTATATACACGTTCAAAATAAAATAATGAGAGCATATTAATCATGTAATGAAAAAAAAAGGGCGATAAAGCTTTGCTTTAATGTTAAGGTGGAGGCCTCATAATCTTAAGCTTATGGGTTCGATTCCCTATGAATGTAAGTATTTCCTTAGTTTGATATCATTTGAAATATTGGTCCAATTAATTGATTGTAATAGACCACGGATGTAATAAATTGATTTCTATTTTAAAAAAAACCATCTAAATTAAAACTAACCTGTTGCAGCAGTTACTTGGGATTTGATAAAGTGTCCTTTATTTCTAAACCACTCTGCCACAAATGGCACACCTAAGTAGATCGCCTTCTTTCCGAGCTCTTTTGACGCCTGCCTTGAGTATATATAACCAATGGTATTCAACATATCCACACCATAAGCTGTAAGAACATTAGGACATTAAAAAGAAGCATTCTACAAATGCAACACAAAAATAGTGTAATAAGAAAGCTGTATTAGTTGTGCAAACAACTTAGTCTACCTCGAAGCAGTCTTGGGTCCTCTGCTATATAACCGTGTTACATCTTCTCCTTCATTCATCAATACACGCCACATGTATAGGTGAACATGTATTAGTTTTTCTCTTTTCCTTATCTCAAACTCTTACCAGTACACATGCCGTGTACAAATGAGTGTAGAAGAAGATATAGCATGATTATGTAGCAGAGGTCCGAACTACTATTTGAACATCAACACCAAGTGTCAGATTACATCAACTAATTATTAGTTGTAAGTTAATGTCAAAATCTTTACATGTTTATCTTGGAGGGGTCAAGGGGAAGATGAACTCCCAATACTCTTTGAAAAACACTAAAAAATTATCTTTTCAAAAGATATAACAAAGAACATTGCAAATCTAATATAGAGGCTATCAAGGGGAGAACAAAGTTAAACGAAGTGCTAGATAGAAGATGATTGTGTGTTTATTTGGTTTGAAGTACAAAATTTACAATATAAGGAGTAGTAAGGGAATGATGTAATGAGATGGCATATACCGGCATTTGAGAGTCTTAAAGCCTCGGCTTCAGCGTGAGAAACAAATTGTTCTTTATCTCCTTGGACATATAGGTTGAGTCGATCTTTGAGTATACCGACTAGTTTCTCTTCCCTTTCATTCTGGATAATCTAAAGTTGCAAAGAAAGTACACTTCATTAATGGATACGATCCGAAGTAAATGACTTAAATTGTACAAAAAATGGATAAAATTGTAGCGCATAGATATAAGAATACGAGTCACGGATCAATGCTCTATAAAATAATGGTTAGGTAATATGCGTTAACGACTAATATTGTGGACGATCTCCTCATTAGACTTCAGATCCTCACCATAAAGTTCACCCAAAACACCTAAGCTACAAGTTATACGATGGTATTAACCGTGAAAGTTTAGATGGAAAGTGTTAAACAATACCAAATACCGTGGCTTAGAAGATTTGGACTCGACTAAGTGTCCTCTTGGCTTGTGCCTTTCGCAAACACAAGCTCTATTTATCTCTACAAACTCACAATGTTGATGAAGCTGTTTAATTTGAATCTGTAATCATATTGCTCACCTAAATACGATCAAATTAGTAAGCATAAGATATTACCCGCATTTTTTCTTGCAACTTGTTAGCATCAAACTCTTCGCCTTCTGCAAAGACATCTAAGGAAGCCATAGATGCCATGGCAAGCTGGCCAATGTATTCCTCGAAAAGCTCACTTCCAAAAAGCATGGCAAAAATTGCAGCGGGATCAATAATTGCGTCTCTGGAGAGAAATTACGTGACCTTAGAATGGGTATCATCTAAGGCATCTCATGCATATTTAGGCAAAGAGTTTCAATATTACAAAATAACTAACATTGAAATTCCCGACTTTCCATAAGAATCGTATGCTTGTCTTTGTGTCGAATCGCTGAGGACTTGGTAAGCCTCACCCAAAATCTGCAGACAGTTGAAAGAAAATCCGAAAGACATGAACAAACTCTCACAATACACATCAAACATAGATGCTCTATATCAGAGCACACTAGCCCACTACTCTTCCATCTACTCACAAAATCTGGCTCGTTCTTTATCATTCAAAAGGTCACTGCCTCTCGTTGAAGTTAAGTCGAAATTATTAATACACTCCAAAACAACATTAACTGTAGGAAAAGTTGCCACTAGGCTACAACTATAGCCCAACGGTGGGAGTTCAAATCTAGCACCATTAAAGTTTCGAATTTGAATCGTTTTGTTCATGTTGAACATCTATAGACTGTCACAAGTTGATTCTATCAAAAAAAAAAGTATAGGAAAAGTTAGTGAATCCACCGGATACTTTTGTGACATTTATAGGCTGTCGCGAGTTAATTGTATCCAAAAAAATAAAAAAAAACTACTATAGGAAAAGTTAGTGAAATCCACCTGAAACTTTTGTGCAGCCAAGGGATCGTTTGGGTTTTTGTCTGGATGAACTTGCTTTGCCTACAACATCCCAAACAAAGGAAAATATTTAACTCGTTATTCACCCATATGTCCATTGCCCCCATCCCACAACACCCCCAAATATATATATATATATATATATATATATATATATAGAGAGAGAGAGAGAGAGAGAGAGAGAGAGAGAGAGCTCTTCATTGCCTGTTTGAGCGTCCATAGGATAATGCATTTCAAGGGCATCATCATTCAACATTTTTAGTAGCATTTTCTAGTTTTCACTCAAATATGTAGCTTAATTACTTGGATTATTTTCATAAGATATCATGGAACTAATCACAATTTTAAAAATAATCAAATACAAATATATATATATATATATATATATCGAATTACATTCCCAGATGAATTAGCCATACCTTAATGTAATAAGCTTTTTTAATTTCGTTGTCCGTGGCCGTGGGGCTTACACCCAGCACATCGTAATATTCTGTCTCCTTCACCATCGAGGTCTTATCCTAAACCAACAAATTGGATCAAGAATTAATACCAGATATCAGAAAATTCTAATTTAAATACAACTTATATTAATTTCAACCAGATTAATACGATCATGAGATGATTACCCTTGATTGAAAAAGGAAAAAAAAAAAAAAGATATCCTTGATGGATCTAATTTGGAACTTTGTTATTTGATCCCCGCCGCCCCCCCACTAAATTTGGTGGAGATAGATGGAGAACAAGTGTAGTTCAATCATGTAGGTTTAAAATAAAATTCAGCATTTTATGGGTATATTTTGTTTGGGGTGTTTATAAAAATCTTTAATAAATCTTAATGGCATATTATGTCTATACCTCCCGAGGTATTACATATAAATACCCAATATAGCATGTATTAGCTTAACAAAAGTCATTATTCATAAAGATAAGATATAATTACAAGTAGTATTTCTATTTAGTTTTTAATTGAATTTTGAGAAGAGATCTGCATGATATTTGACAAACACAAGATTTTAAAGTTATAAATGAACTCAATTTCAACAAAAAAAAAGTAGCTAGCGACAATATCGAATTATAAATGGTGATATTCGATAGTAGTTGTAGTGATATGAAGTGAAATATTTCGTGAAGGCTAGTGGAATAACAAAATTAATTAAATAATTTTGTCGAGCTCTGCGCAATTCTTGGTGGCTGGGCTAACTATTATAAATGCCGGGAGGTTATCATCTTTATTAATGTTTACAATAAGATCCTATATTTTGAAGGGTATTTTTGATTTTTAAAATAAAATGGACTTAATTTGTAATTATAACATACCTCGAGGGGTGTAAATGTAATTTGGTCCATAAATCTTATAACATACTTGGAAAATTAGGAATTTTTTAAAATATTCATCATTAATTAAAAATGAGAAGTTTGTATGTTGTAAAAAGCTAATGATTTTTAACATACTTTGAAATTTTAATTATGTCAATTACATAATTACCCTAAGATTTTATATTATAATAATCAATTAAAACACATGTTTTTTTGTTTTTTTTTTCCTTAATAAATGAATAATCTTACAAAACTTAAAAGTAGTCTTTAATAAGCTTCAATCGAACCAAGTTGGGAGAGGTGTAGAGTTTGTTGAATATCTGAGTCTTCTGGGTTCTAAAACCCGCAGCTGTAGAGTTTGTTGAATAACTCGTCTACGCCACTTGTCGCTGCGCACCGTCGCATCGCCTCTAGCGTAGCTCTTTCCTCTCTCTTGGATTTGCCGGACACCGCACAGCATCCGGCGTTTTCTCCACCTCTCCGCCGCCGATTTTGAGAACTGTACCTGCTAACGGTTGTGAAGAACTTGGAGCTCGATCTTCACTGTAGGTTTGTTGAATTTGCTTATTGATTGTTTATTATTTCTTTACCATTATTTTTCGAGGTATTGCTAATCTGATATTGTTGTATTTGCTTTGTACTTCAATATTTTGACTTTTACTGTGTTCTGTTTAGGATTCAAAATTACACATGGTGTCAAATTCTGATGTCAATCGAAATAATATTTGTAATTTGTTATTGTCCTTTTTTTTTTTGCAATTTTGTTTATTTATTTATTTCCATCTTCTCATAATTTTTGAACCTGTAGAATTTATACTGCTGTTTAGTTTCCTCGGGAATGAAGTGTTCCCAATTACTAGTGGTTTCTTTTGGGATTTGGTACAACTGAACTTCTGGGCGACCAACTTTTTAATTTTAGGGGTCCATTTTCCTTGAATGAATGGCAAAATTATTTTGCCTTTTTTTTTTTTTTTTCCTCTCGTGCATTTACAGATTGATTTTGGTGTCCAGGTTATTTGATAAATGAAGTATATATTTTGCTTTGCTATGATCTTATCTTATTAGAAGGTTTTATGAGCAAGATAGGATGTTAATTTCATAAGAAAGAGATACTTGTTAGATTGCATATCATTTGGACAATGATATCTAGGTCAATTGCTATGACTTTGCTGGAGGTTGGGAGTTTTCTATAGTTCATTTTACCATTTGTTTTGCTATTTGATTGACAAAGTGTTCGGGATTGATAATTGTAATTGTTGACTTTGGTTTTCCTTCGGACTTTTTTATAAGTATGGATATCTTTGAAGGAGTGAGAAAGTGTGGTTAACAACTCATCCCATCTTCCACTATCGCAAGTTACCTATTGAAACCTGTGTTTAGTTAGGTAGTTGTGGTCGTTGGAATGGCCATCCAATGCCCTAAAATCATGCTACCGGCGACAGAGGTCAGCTTTCCGGTGACGGGGTGCCCAATACCATGGCGAACCCAGACACAGCTTAGTTACAGTGTTCTTGGCAGAACACTGAAGTTCCAGAGTTCTGCACTGTCTGGTGGTGATGGCAGTGGCGGTAGTAAGAAAGCAGCTGCCCCTAATTCAAATTATGTGGTACCTCTGGACAAATCATCCTGCATCACTCGTCCCCTTGCTGAGATCCTCCGTGACCTCAATAAGAGGATACCTGATAACATAATCAAGACTAACGATGATCATTCCCCTTTCATCCCCTGGTAAGCAACAAGATAGCACCGCAGATTGCTATTGTTTTGTATTTCTTCTTTTCTTTCTTCTTCTCTCTCTCTCTCTCTCTCTCTCGGGTTATGCTGCTGACCATACGATTGTTTGGCTATGCCCAGGTACCAGGCAAACCGCATGCTGAGCTTTTATGCCCCAGGTGACATGCGATCCATCTCTATATCTTCTTATGTCCTGCTTGATAGGGGTTTATGGGTGTGGTATAATGGGTAAATCCTCCATTAATTGTTTGATGGAAAATTTGGTGGCTTAATACAATGAGCTTTTTTGGTGTTACACATATTAAGAGGGTGATATAGGGGTATTTTAAAGGTTCTATAGGTATTTCAGCAAAACGTTGGTTTTTTTGGGGACTCTAATTGTACCGAACATCCTTTTTTGTTGGTAGTTGTGATGTTCACAACTTTAACAAAGGCTACCAAACTAAAGAAAAGAAACGTATTGATAAATAACTAGTAAACTTATCCAACGTGATTTGTATCACCCCTAACCCCATCTGCGTACCAAATGTGGCCTTAGGATTATGGAAAGATTATCGAGTATGGTATGTGTAAAGCGGTGCTAGAACTAACTGATCTCTGATGGTTTTTGCAACAAAATACAGCTCCAAGAACAAAATTACACATAGCTCACCCCCACAATAAATAATTAATATTCTGCCTCTTAGTTTCTCGGAACTAAAATTTCAGTATTGGCCAAATTTGAAAATCTAATGCACTCCCCAACTTTGATAGAGGGCTAGAGGCCATGTTTGATTGATGCCCTTAATTGGTTAGTTGTTCCTTGAAATTGTCTTGTAATTCCTCTATATTCTATTTCTTTCTTCTTCCTCGCAACTGATGTTTGATGATGCTCCTTCCTGTGTTTGACACATTGTAATTGTTTTAACTTAGTCACAAAAAGAGGAGTTTTCTTGAGTTATGCGAACATTATTTTTCTTTGACGTTGCATCTTGTAAGCAGTGCATTTTCAAAATGTAAAGAGAAGAAAAAATGTATTGGAGCTCTAAATGGTGGGAATGAGAGAATAACTTGGTGAAAAGTAGAGGATAGAGATCCCTTATGCTGTAAATTTTCTTTTCTTACTCAACAATCAAAGAAAACATATTGCCAACTGATTCCAATTCTGTCTCTGTAGTTATTTCTTCTTCAGTTCCTCTTACAGATCGAGACATGACAAACTAATAATCATGAATGAAGTGTTAGCCTTAGAGAATATCCAAACAGGGTGTTTTGTGATATATGAGTATATTGTAATGTTCTGAGCCTGATAGGTTATGTGTACGAATATTCTTTACAATTAAATATCCTATAACTGATATTATAGAATATTTAATTGAGGCTTATTATTTCTAAACAAATTTTCTTTTTGCTATTTTTGGAAGTTCAGGATGAATTTTGGCAGAATTAACTTCGAGGATATCATTTGAACTTTAAGAAAATGCTTGAATTACTAATAACCCCTTTTTGTAGGTTGGTGTGGAGAAATTCGTGATGTCATTTTTTCTGAGAATGGAAGTGTCACTGTGGTGTATCGAGTAACAGTACGAGGTTCTGATGGAGAGGTATATTTTTGTTTGCATGTTATTTTACTAACCAGCTTACACCTGAAACGGCCTTGTAAGACCTGCCCAACTTTGCTTGTGGAATATGCTCTTATGTGCAAGTACTTGGGCAGTTCTTTTCTTTCACCAATTTTGCACCAATGAATTGTGTCGGCCTTGTTGATGAGGCTGATCTGGTGAACTTACAGAGTGGGGGTACCATAGATTAAATGCAATGAGAATGTTGTAAATTTGGGTTGAGAAGTAGTACTACGCTATCTCCCATAGTTTGTTAGAGGACTGTATGAGTAAAATATAGTAATGGTACTCATTTGTCTCAACAGGAATTAACATATTCTGGATTATTTGGTAGTATGCAACTGTAGGCTTAAACATTTTAGGCTTAATGTCATATCATGTGGGAACCTTAATAGCCTCAGTTCTCCTAAGATAGGAGAGTGCACTATGCATCTTATGCTATGGACTTCACTATTTATGTCATTGGATGTGACATAGACAAAACTGAGTCTTTGTGGAGTTTTTTGTCCTCTATGTTATTGCTACTGATATGATAGTAATCAGAATGATCTGCACGTGTTAAAAGACTTTTCTATCAAAGATGATTGTCTTTCTTATTAATGGGAACCACCAGTCGGGTTATTTTTCGTGTGGTTGGTGTGGAAGTGCCCTTTATAAAAAGGAATTGGTCATCATTGCTCAATGCAGTCATTTCACCCCATTGAGCAAAATGGGAAAAGAAAGAGAGTAAAGAATCTAATAAATGAATTCAAGGAAAACGTAGAAAAGAGTTTCTGATTGTATCTTCGTTCAAATATATCTTTCTAATAAACTCCATTTAACCAAAGTGCTTTATACAAGCTTTTATGGAGTTTTGGGCTATGTTACTATTTGCTCGATATTTTGTTCTCTTTCTAGTGAGATTTGTTCCACTTATGAATATATATCATTTTATAGGATTGTGGGGTTGGGGGGGGGGGGTGATGAAAATATTCATCTACAGTATCTTACAAGTATTCCAACTTTAAGAGGACATGGACTTGGGAAATGCTTGTAGATTCTACTGTTGGTATGACGATATGGAGTACTAACCTATTTAGTTGAGTTATAACATGGAGCTACAATATATCTAGCTCTATACATGTAAAGATAGTTAGCAAGTAAACTAGTTTCTGAACTTATGGTCTAAGCTATAAGAGGAAAATGCTAGTGCACACCGCCTATTCATGGATCTCAACTCACATTTCCAAGTCAAAGTCAAGTGCTAGGGACTCCCACTGTGCATGGATCAGAATTCTCTTTTTTCTCGTAAGAGGTTCCAGTTAGGTGATTTGGGAAATTTATCAGGATTATTTTAAATTGATGTGTTGAATGTAATAAGGATATCCTTAAGTTCCTTTATACATACATGCAATATCCAAAATATTCCTTTGGATAAAAGTGTAGTGTAGGCAATGCTATATTCTTCGTTTATATTCTGCTTCTGAGTAGAACCTTTTAAATCAGTTTGATTTTCGTTCTCACTTGATATTTTGAAGATACTAGAAATGACAGTAGATATTACTCCGTCAAACAATCCACATCAGTGAAAGTTTATCCTGTCCTTCTACCTGGCCTGTTGGCCTCCCTACCTCTCTTACTCCACAATCCAAACAAGGAAAAAAAAAAAAGAAAAAGAAAAAGAAAAATGAATTAATAAATGTCACTTTGGGTGAACAATCCATAGTAATTAAAGAAGAACAATCACATGGCTTGAAAGATAAATATACCATGACAATCAATAATTCACAGCAATATATTTTCACAAATCACTGTTGTTGTGGCTGTGCTTAATCACTCCTTTCTGCATTTTTTCGTCGAAGGTCTTATTAATATTTTTCTGGCGAACTCTTTTTAGTTCAAAGGTAAGTCCATCCATTTTCTGGTCTTTATATTTTTCACTTTCTTAAAATTGAATATTGATGGTGTGTTCTAGTTAGCTTCTTGATAGTGGTACTTATCATTGCATTAATTTCAAGATTTTCGTTTCCTCCTTCAGAAAACTACTATAGGACCCTTTTCCTCAGAAAGTTTGCTTTTGTATCAAAGGATGATTTTGGTAAATTAATGGAACTCGAAAATTAAATTTATCATTCTTAGCTTGTGTTTTCCGTTAGCTTTTGGCAACAATAGTTTATGTATTAGGTTTTGAATCTGCATGGTTTTGCCTTACACTGTGAAATATCTGTACTCTTTAAATTTTGTTGTTCTTCTTCTTCTTTGCCGTCTTCTTTACCCTGTGAAATATATATACTCTTCAAATTTTGGTCTTCTTCTTATTTGTTGTCTCCTTCTTCTTTTCTTTTTGTCTTTTTTTTTAATTTTTTAATAATTTGGATCTAATGTGGGCCCCCCACACCACACAGTCCCACAAGTAGTAGTGAAATTTTGGGGTTAAAACAAAATGAGAGGGAAAAAAGAAAAGGAGGAGAAAATAAAAAATAAAAAAAAAAATAAAGAAGAAAGGAAAGAAAGAGAGAAAAGAGGAATCAGGATTGTAATAAATGTGAAACGGTAATTTTTAAATAATGTTCAAATAATGTGCACTGGTAGTTGGTTTGTATCATCCTAATGCCTTACTTATTTTTTTGTGTATGGTGGGTGGTGGTGTGTGTGGGGGGGGGGGGGGGGGCTAACGAGAGTTGTTTTCTTCCTTTTTTTTTTCTTTTTTTTTTGTGCATCTTATGTTTATTCTCGCTGATCTTATGTTTATTCTTAGCATCAACTTCTTTATTAGGCGTGTTGGATGATTAATCGCTGCAACATTTAAGTGCAGGCTCATCGGGAATCAACTGGGACAGTTTCACCTGGCAATGGCGATATTGTAGATCCTGTTGCTGCAGCAGAGGAAATAGCATTCTGCAGAGCATGTGCTCGGTTTGGTCTTGGCTTGTATCTTTACCATGAAGACTAGAAGAAGCTCCGTGTAAGTTGTTGCTGTGTCTCCTAGTTGTTTGTGCGTTTGATCTGAGAAATACGATACATCTTTTTTACTTTTTCCCCTTTGAATTAATGTATTTAACGTTTGTAAGGCTATTTTATCCAGATTTTAAGAATTCAGATTTCATCATGTAGCATTTAAGTGTTGAGAACTTTAAATTTGGGTATCTTCTGTACTATATAAGTGATGCCTGAATAGCTTTAAATTTGAGAATATGTACTGCATAAACTTTGGCACAATTAATCTTCGTCACATGTTAAATGACATGGTAAAATTTGCCCAATTTTCGAAAGGCTCAGATATTCATGAAATAGAGCTCAAATATATTGTGACGCACGTAAAATGATAGCGGTAAATTCTTGAAATTAACGTACATGTACAAATGGTGGAATAGACCACTCAATATGCTGTTTGTGACTCGTGTTGATGTAAAAAAAAACCAGAGCTTCGGTTATCGTCCCGGCACTTCAAAAACCTATGAAATCGTTGCACAAATGCTCCAGTGCATATTGAGATGCAATTGGGCAATAATTCAGGATTACACATGCAGAAAATGTGCAACAGACGGCAAAAAATACAGTTGACAATTCAGGCGGATATCGGACACTTGAATTGTGCAATTTTTCCGAGCGTTTCAGAAATCGTTAAAACTCTGCACAATTGTTCACGTAAGAAATCTAAGTAAGCGGACATTCACAAAAGATGCTACAAACCACTCTGCACAATTGTTCACGTAAGAAATCTAGGTAAGCGGACATTCACAAAAGATGCTACAAACCACTCTGCACAATTGTTCACGTAAGAAATCTAGGTAAGCGGACATTCACAAAAGATGCTACAAACCACCCATTGTATGGATATAGACTTGTGCTGGCATAAAAATTTCTTGTACGTTGTCTTGTAGTGTCCGGATATCAAGCACCAATTAATTAAAGCAGAAACACCCTCTGAGCCAACAAAAAATTGATGTATGACATGACACACACAAGAAGAGAAGCTAAAAAATTGAAGACATTTCACTTACAAATTTTTGTTTCCATAGATGTGCTGGAAATTGGATTCAAGAAACTGAGTTGTCTTGGAAATTGGTTAGGCTAGTCTAGTTATCAACACAAAAAGTTGCCTGATTTAAAACTAATTAAGCTCTCAGTGAAAATTAGAGCTTGAAAACAAAACCCATAAAACTGAAATTGTTTGATCGCATCTCCGTACGTGGAGTGCACAAGATGCCAATTGGTTTAGGACAATGAGACTTGGATCCTTTCTATCATCAAACACATTAGGGATTTAAGTTCTTACATTGAAAGTAAAAACAACACCCACCCATCGGAGGCGGTTCATCATTGAACATACGTGCTTGCCAAAACTTGGGGAACCACAAATGAATTGGTGTTTATGTAAGGATCGTAATATGGGTTCTAATAAATTCGATCATATTGAAGATTCGGACAAACTTGTAATTGCTAGTACTGTTGACATATATCAAAGCCAAATCCTGATACTGGAAAGTCGGAAGAATAAGGCAAAGGGGCTTTGGGAAGTGGCTTGAATTCTTTCAAGGCAGGGTTGCACAGCACATACTAAAAGATTCACTTCATTCACAACACTGTACGTAGACCATATCTTTAAAAAATGGGATCAAAAGGTTTTCAGATACCAACAAACCTGAATCTCAACAAATATATATTAGAATTTCCATCCGATTTTGGCACTCCATGCTCCATTTTAATCCCAACAGCTTTGCTTGATCCATCATAATTCCACCGATACTTGTAAAATCAATTCATGCATAAAGCCATTTCAAATGGAATTTACATATTTTGAAAGATTTTAATACAGGCATATATATATATATATACACATATGTAATTGATTACTGCTTGCCTATTTTCTTAAATGTGTCGCGAGTGATAGAGGACCTAAGACGGAAAAGAGAGCAATTTTTTATGGCGGTTAATGGGACAGGTTCCAAAAATGGGAAAAAAAAGAGTTAAAGAAGAGAGAAGGAAATAGAAATTGAGAGGTTACCGAATATTTGAATAGATTTACTAAATTGGTAATTTGTTGAACAAGAATGTATTTATTATTTTGTACTACTTACCTAGTTTATTTTGATATTACTGAATTTAATTTGTTTACTTTCTCCCCAACTAAGTGCTCAACTAATTGTTCAAGGCCTTCGATCCAATAGTAGACATGTACCTGACATTAAAGGTTAGGGAGTGTAGTGCTAGAGATCGGATCTCAGTAGGTGTGCGTGAGTGGGTTGATATATGTGTTGTCAAAAAAAAAAAGGACTCATCTAATTAATAATTTATTAGTCAAACAACAGTATTTTAGAAATCAATTTGTGCTTTTTACTTTTTGCATTTTCGTTACATTTAATTACTTTACTCTCTATCTATCTTCACTTACATATATTTTACAATCCTCTTTAACTGTAATTTGGTTAATTTTGACCAAATGAAATTTTCTAAAATTTTTTAAATTGTGAATTAGGAAAAAAAAAAAACTTTGTTTGGTTGATTTTTAAAATTTACGGTTAAAAATAAATAAATTTAGTTTTCCACACTCATCCACTACAGGGCAATTAATTTGTGAACCTCTTCAAGAATTCTATTTCACCCCACTACTTAAAATTTCCTAAATAACCTCCTTTACTCGTTCACTACCACAGAACTTCTTGTCAATCCAAAACTCCTCTCTCTCGTATCTTCATACCACAACATCTCTACCCACTCCATCTTTTTCTTTTTGTATTTCATCTTTTCAAGTTTTGTGCCGGCCGAAAGTGTCATCCTCGACATTGTGAAAAAGAAAACAAATACATGATTTATGTTATTTTAGTATTTCGATCATTTACTTTTATTTAATTTAATTATTTTTTTCACATATTATTGTCATTATTATTTTCACGATTCACTTTGAAACTATATACTTTTTTGTTTGAAATAAAAACTAGTACAATTATCAATTAATTAGAAATATCATCTAATACAAAATGAAGAGGCAAGTTGCTCAAATACTTGCCAATTAAACGAGGATTTTCAATAACCAATCCATAGGCCGTGTAGAGAGATTCTGATGAGTTGGGTTGCTTTTGAATGGGCAAGGAAACGAAGCCGTATATAGGCCTTCCAAACATCCTCCAAAAGAAGACCATCTTCGAGATCAGCATCTAACGAAATATGAGTGCACATTTTTTTTGGATTGAGACCAAAAGGTATGCTTTTATTCGTCATAAAACAACTGGCAACAAATCTAAAAAGTAAAATTAAAACATATCAATAGATAAGACGAAAACAAAACTTTGGGTTTGGGGTTTAGGGTTTAGGGTTTAGGGTTTGGGGTTTAAGGGTTTAGGGTTTGGGGTTTGGGGTTTGGGGTTTTAGGGTTTAGGGTTTGGGGTTTGGGGTTTGGGGTTTTTGGGGTTTGGGGTTTGGGGTTTGGGGTTTGGGGTTTAGGGTTTTAGGGGTTTAGGGTTTTTTTTTTAAGGTTTAGGGTTTTTTTTTTTTTTTTAATACTACTTAGAAAATTAGGAGTACTACTCCTTTACAAGTATAAAACACGACTTGATAGTCTAGAATTCAAAAGAAGGGTCGTCATCATCGTACTGTGTTTCCCAATCGTCACTCGACTCTGACTGTAGCTCAAGGCTCTGACTCCGAAATTTGGCATCTTTGCTCCATGACATCAGCTTGCGTTCGCCCGAGTGAGTTCGATGAAGTGGATATACCTTTTTCTTGGCACATTCCTCCAGCAAGCATTCATCTGAGTAAATGTCCTTTACATGACGAAAGTTCGGAGTGTGCGATGATGGCTCTGCCGATGAGCTGGAATATCTGAAAGTATCTTGGAGGTCCTTATTGGTGGAACAAAGACCCAAAGGGGATGGCGTCGCTACCGGGGGTGTTGCGGAGTGTGATGACTTTGGAGAAGGATTGATTGATGGACTCGGAGGACATGTATATTTGCTGGGTTGTTCCATACTAGGTCCAAGGACAGCTCCAATTTGTGATTTAATTTTGGGCTGCCCAAAGTTATAAAACAGACACCTTAAATTATCCATCGACTCACCGGGATAATGGAATTCCTCCTCAACCTCAGAACTTGCCTCTTCTAAATGCACCTCCTTGTTCCCATTGCATTCCTCTGTATTTTGAAGTTCAGAAATTACATGTACCTCCCCTGGAACATTTTCACTGTTGACCGGAACAACCCTTGGTAGATTTTCCCCTACCAATTGTCGAGAGATGACACCAACACCCCCTGGTTCGATTTGGGCAGGTGGTAAGTGTGCGTTAGGGCCCCCTGGCGGATCGCTGAAATTAAAAGAGCTGGCCTCCAATGATGATTGAATGTTGGGGACTATATGATTAAATTTGCCTTTGGCCCGATTTCTTTTCTTTTTGTTTTTTTTCTTGGTAGTGCGAAGTAAGACCCGATCCTCAATTGCATCCACAAGTGTGTCAAGCCCACGCTCAAAGGCCTGATGTGCATCATACAAGCCCAAGTTTTCCTGGTCCAACTCCGTAGATACGTCTTGGGCTGTGGTTTCTTCCAAAAGAGGGCCTACCCGT
This sequence comes from Petrea volubilis, assembly GCA_026212405.1. NCBI lineage: Eukaryota > Viridiplantae > Streptophyta > Magnoliopsida > Lamiales > Verbenaceae > Petrea > Petrea volubilis. Next base: position 27,141,363 of record CM047874.1, on the reverse strand, counting down.
GTAGCCACGTTGCCATCCACCACCTCACCCATAACGTGGGCGTGACTAGGCGCATCATGAGCCAAATGAGCAGCCAACTCAGCGTGAAGAGCATCACTAACACCCAAGGCCGAATTATGGTCCAGATTTAGCAAGGATTTACGTGGATAAACCTTACCGTCCGAAGATACTAAAAAATCGAAAAGCTCACTGCTGCTATGGTAATTTTCAGTAGCAATGGGCGATAATATGGGAGATGATTGGATAGATTCAGCCTCCTTAAGTTCCCTAAACATGTCTGAAAACGTTTTTGGCTGCTGTCCCAAATTAGCTGCTGGTGGAATTACAACTAATTCCCTCAAGTTTGCAGCTGTGCAAAGAGGAACAGGATCCGGCAAGTGGGGGACAACCTTTCCAACAAAAGCTGAGCCTTTGGGACCCCCAAGAACCTCTTTCTCGTGAGTGACAGCAGCTGGGTGGGAAATGGAATCTTCCCCATGTGGAGAATTCACGTGAGAACCATCAGCTGGTGCATTCACGTGAGCAGCAGCAGGAGCTGATTTGGAAAGGCTGCATGTCTCCTTACTTTGCTCCAAGAAAGAGACAAGATTCCCAACCACTTGCAGCCCTGAATTCACGCCAGTATTGGGAGTAGGAACCGCAACAAAAGCCTGCAAATCATGCTGAATTGAAGGCTGAGTTACAGCTGCTGTAGAAGTCACCGGAACCTGCAAAGATGTCGACGGAACCGGCAAATAACCATCAGAATCTGCTGCTGTAACAAGGTGCAGATTTGGCAGGCTGTCTGAACCAGTTGCTCGCTGTTTAGCGTCCAAGCTCTCCCTCAAATCTCCATGTTTCTGAACCAAAGAAGGACGCAACTCCTCGCCGGCAAATGGATCATCACCGGAAGCATCCTTGTCGTTTCCGCAGGGTGTTGACAGCGTAATCCCCCTATCAGGGGCCGTACATTCATGAAGAGCATGGCCCAAGTGCTGGCAGTTGGGACAATATTTGGGTAAACGCTGAAATTCTAAAGATTGAATCCATCTTTTCCCCCGGAATGAAACGCTAATTTGATGCCGTAAAGGCTTAAGCAAATCCACTTCCACAAGAATTTTTGCCATAGAAGCCCGTTTGCATCCGTACGTCCACTCGTCGATGCAAAGAGGATTACCAATAGCTTCTTCAGCAAAGCTAAAAGGACGTCGGTCTTGAAAAATTGTATCGGTAAGTGCCTGAGTGTAACCCAAATTGGAACAATGGGAGATTCAATCTTCGGATTAAAATCGGCTGTCCACTTGAATACTCTCATTGGAAAGCCATCAAAATACCAAAATTTTTGAACCCAAAACCGTGTATAATCCTCTTCGATCTCAAAACGAAATAAAACATGATTCACATTAAGAAGACTACACATACAACTTCCTTTAAACTTGATATCTTTCATCAACACGTTTAATCTTCCCATGGATGGATAACCATGAGAAAATTTTCCAATCAGAGCTAAACGAAAATCACTAGATAATTCCTCGATTTCTTGTTCAGAAAATTCAAAATCTAAAATATCATTTTTGATCTCTCTCTTGGCATACCTTCGAAAATGGCCATCACAATGCAATTGTGAGGACAAGTTTGGCCGAACACCCTTGATGGTGGTAGCAGTGGCCATGCCGCCGGTGACTGATGCATAAGTCCGTTTGGTGGGGGGCGGATCCGGAGGATCCCCCATGATCGGGGCCAAAGTCCAAATTCTAGAGAGAAGACAGAGGATTTTTTTTTTGGGTTTTTTTTAAGGTTTAGGGTTTTGGGTTTAGGGTTTTTTTTTTTTTTTTTTTTGGGGAAAACCGGCACGAGGCCGTAGGGTTTACTGTGGGGCCCCACCCCTTTATTAAAATGGAAAAACAAAACGGAAACATAAAAAATTACACATCAACGTGCGTAATTAAAATTGGGAGTACTATTCCCATACATCATAGTTAAGATCTTAAAAAATTCAATAATAATAAACATCTTTGAGGTTGTCCAAATCGTCGGAGCCGTGGTATGAAGTCCAATCATCGGAGTCCACATACGGGTTATGAACTCGTGTTGAAAAGAGATCGTCCCGCGGCGGACACCAACTCTGGGGCAAACGCCCCCCAGAAAAGGAGCGTAAATGTTTGGTCGGACGCATTGTCACAAGGGCCTCAAGCAATCGGTCATTGGATGGACCTGGCCGGTTGAAAAGGGCTTCGGTTGACTTAACTAACTCATTATGATCTTCTGATGTTTCATGACGGGTAGGAACAATTGCCTTAGGACTTGACGATTCACTCGAATAATGAAAAGTGTCCTTTGGATCCGTGTTTGTGGTGCACTTGCCATTTTCTGGAGCAGGTGTCGAAATTACCTTGTCATCCCCTCCTAGGTTTGCAAATTTGCAATATTCGCCGTGCATTAGTTCTGCTTGCTGGACTTCAGCTTCTGTAACAGGTTTGGAAATTGCAGTTGGACCCCCTGGTTGTAGAAGGGAATTATAAGATTCTCCCTGTGATGGTAAAGTAACAGCTTGGGCTACAATTTGATGGCCTTTTTTGGTCCGATTTCGTTTCTTTTTCTTTTTCTTTTTCTTTGTGGCTCTTGACGAAGCCCGATTAATTATTCTATCCACAACACCATCCAAATCTCGTTCAAAAGCCCCAATGTCATCTTTTGGGCTGGTTAAAGACTGATCCAGCTCATTAGTGTCATCTTGGGCCATGCTCTCTTTTAATTGAGGGCCCACATGTTGATCCAAGTCGCTACCCGCCACCTCGGGATCCACTTGAGCATGACGAGGCACTGGTGCACGTGGATACACCTTGCCATCTTGAGTACCCAAAAAATCAGCCTCGATTCCTGCTTGTGTTGACAGGAAGATCACATTACTTGGAAGCTCCATGAACTCACCATCACCATGGCAAGTCGAATCTGCAGCCGGCGAGGAAGAACTGCCTTCAACCTCTTTAAGATCCTTGAACATAGCCAAAAACGTTTGCTGTCCCAAAGTAGCTGCTGGAGGAGACTTAATTACAGCAAGGTCCCTCAAATTTGCAGCTGTACAAAAGGTAACCTGGTCTAGAATGTGGGGGGCAATTTTTCCATCAAAAATTGTGCCTTTGGGACCCCCTAACACCTCTTTCTCGTGAATGACAGCAGGTGGGAGGGAGAAGGAATCTTCCCCATGTGGGGAATTCACGTGAGAAGCATCAGCTGGAGCACTCACGTGGGACACAGCAGCATGGGCTGAGTTGGAAAAGCTGATTGTCTCCATACTTTGCTCCAAAAAAGAGGCAAGATTCCCAGCCTTGTTCAGCCCCGATTTCACGCCTGTCTTAGGGTTTAGGGTTTAGGGTTTAGGGTTTAGGGTTTTAGGGTTTGGGGTTTGGGGTTTGGGTTTTAGGGTTTAGGGTTTTAGGGTTTAGGGTTTAGGGTTTTTTTTTTTTTTTTTTTAAAAAAAGAAGAAGTAATTTTATTAATAATTCAAAAGGCGTACATTCATGATTCCATGATATCCCATGACATCATCATCATCCAATACTACTTAGAAAATTAGGAGTACTACTCCTTTACAAGTATAAAACACGACTTGATAGTCTAGAATTCAAAAGAAGGGTCGTCATCATCGTACTGTGTTTCCCAATCGTCACTCGACTCTGACTGTAGCTCAAGGCTCTGACTCCGAAATTTGGCATCTCTGCTCCATGACATCAGCTTGTGTTCGCCCGAGTGAGTTCGATGAAGTGGATATACCTTTTTCTTGGCACATTCCTCCAGCAAGTATTCATCTGAGTAAATGTCCTTTACATGACGAAAGTTCGGAGTGTGCGATGATGGCTCTGCCGATGAGCTGGAATATCTGAAAGTATCTTGGAGGTCCTTATTGGTGGAACAAAGACCCAAAGGGGATGGCGTCGCGACCGGGGGTGTTGCGGAGTGTGATGACTTTGGAGAAGGATTGATTGATGGACTCGGAGGACATGTATATTTGCTGGGTTGTTCCATACTAGGTCCAAGGACAGCTCCAATTTGTGATTTAATTTGGGCTGCCCAAAGTTATAAAACAGACACCTTAAATTATCCATCGACTCACCGGGATAATGGAATTCCTCCTCAACCTCAGAACTTGCCTCTTCTAAATGCACCTCCTTGTTCCCATTGCATTCCTCTGTATTTTGAAGTTCAGAAATTACATGTACCTCCCCTGGAACATTTTCACTGTTGACCGGAACAACCCTTGGTAGATTTTCCCCCCCAGGCCTGATTTCAGCTTCGGTAACAGGTTTGGGAATTACAGGATCACCCCCTGTAAGGTATCCAGCTTCTATAGGGGGTTTGTAAATTATAACTGGACCCCCTGGTTGTTGAGGACAATTATAATAATCTCCCTCCGATGGTAAAGTAACAACTTGGGTTGCAGTTTGATGGCATTTTTTGGCCCGATTTCTTTTCTTTTTCTTTTTCTTTGTGCCTCTTATCAAAGTCCGATCAAGAATATTATTTACAACAGAGTCCAAGTCCCGATCAAACGCCCCAATGTCGTCATTTGGACTGGTTTTAGACTGAACCAAATCATTAGTGTCATCTTGGGTACCCAAAAAATCAGCCTTGCTTCCTGATTGTGTTGACGGATAGATCACATTAATTGGTAGCTCCATGAATTCACCATCACCGTAGCAAGAAGTAACTACAGCAGGCGATGAAGGGGGACTGCTTTCAGCCTCTTTAAGCTCCCTGAACATAGCCAAAAATGTATTTGGCCGATTTGCGATGGAGTGTGAAGGCTGAGAGGCGTCCAGATTCATGCCCAACTGCTTTCCATCACCTTTAGGACCCCCAATCACCACATTCTCGAGAGAGACAGCCGCTGAGTGGGAGAGGGAATCTTCCCCATGAGGGGAGTTCACGTGATCAGCAGCTGGGTTCGAAATTGCAGCTGCACAAGAAGAAGGATGGACCGGGAAGTGGGGGACAACCTTTCCATCACCTTTGGGCCCCCCATTCTCCACTTTCTCGAGAGTGACAGCTGAGTGGGGGAGGGAATCTTCCCCATGAGGGGAATTAGCGTGACTTGCAGCTGCAGCAAAAGGATCTTGAAGGTGGGGGACAGCCTTTCCATCAACCACCATGCCTTTTTGACCCCCATCCACCACTATCTCGACAGCTGCTGAGTGGGAGATTGCAGCTGCACAAAACTGATCATGAAAGTGGGGGACAACCTTTCCATCCAACACCATGCCTTTGGGACCCCCATCCTCCACTTTCCTCGAGAGTGACAGCTGCTGAGTGGGAGAAGGGGTCTTCCCCATGAGGGGAATTCACGTGCACGACAGCAGCAGGTGGATTCACGTGAGCAACAGCAGCAGGAGCAGATTGGTACCGCCCTGAATTCACGCCAGCTTTGGGAAGAAGAACAGCAGCAATCGCCTGCGAATCATGCTGCTTTGAAGGCTGAGTTACAGCAGCTGTAGGGACGTCCAAGAGCAGCCCCTTAACCTTGCTGGATTCCGGTCCTGGAGGCAAACATGTCGACGGAGCTGGCAATTGACCATCAGAAACTGCTGCTGGAACCGTTGGCAGGACGTCAGCACCAGGTGCACGCTGGTTATCGTCCACGATCTCCCTCACATCTCCACGTTTTTGACCCAAAGAGAGACGCAAATCCTCGCCAACAATCGGACCATCGCCGGAAGCATCCTTGCCGTTTCCGCCGGGGTTGGTCGGCGTAATCCCCCTCCCATGGGCCGTACATTCATGAAGAGCATGACCCAAATGCTGGCAGTTGGAGCAGTATTTGGGTAAACGTTGGAACTCTAAAGATTGAATCCATCTTTTTCCCCGGAATGAAACACTAATTTGATGCCGTAAAGGCTTACGCAAATCCACTTCCACAAGAATTTTGGCCATAGAAGGCCTTTTGCATCCGTACGTCCACTCGTCGATGCAAAGAGGATTACCAATCGCTCCTTCGGCAAAGCTAAAAAGGACGTCGGTCTTGAAGAATTGTATCGGTAAGTGCCGGAGTGTAACCCAAATTGGAACAATGGGAGATTCAATTTTCGGATTAAAATCAACTGTCCACTTGAGAACTCTCATTGGAAAGCCATCAAAGTACCAAAATTTTTTAACCCAAAACTGTGTATAATCCTCTTCGATCTCAAAACGAAACAAAACATGATTCACATTAAGAAGACTACACTTACAACTTCCTTTAAACTTGATATCTTTCATCAACACGTTTAATCTTCCCATGGATGGATAACCGTGAGAAAATTTTCCAATCAGAGCTAAACGAAAATCACTGGATAATTCTTCGATTTCTTGTTCAGAGAATTCAAAATCTAAAATACCATTTTTGATCTCCCTCTTGGCGTACCTTCGAAATTGGCCATCGCAATGCAATTGTGAGGACAAGTTTGGTTGAACACCCTTGATGGTGGGGGCAGTGGCCATGCCGCCGGTGACTGATGCATAAGTCCGTTTGGTGGGGGGCGGATCCGGAGGATCCCCCATGATTGGGAACAAAGGCCAAATTCTAGAGAGAAGGCAGAGAATTTTTTCTAGAGAGAGAGGTTTAGGGTTTAGGGTTTAGGGTTTTTTTTTTTTTTGGGAGAAACCGGCACGAGGCCGTAGGGTTTTTAGTGGGACCCCACCCCTTTATTAAAAAAGGAAAGCACAACAGAGACACAAAATATTACACATCAACATGCGAAAGAAAATTAGGAGTACTACTCCCTTACAACATAGTTAAGAACACAAAGAGTGTGATCGAATAATTTCTATTCTCATTAGTTGCCCATCGAGGTTAGCATGGTTATAACTCTTGACCGCAGCTAAAGCATCAGTGTGTCTTGCGAACACAACCTCCGCAGTCCCCTTCGATTGACCCCTCAAATCATAATGTATCATACATCGTTTCAGATCACCAAACTCTTCAAACAAAAGCTTGATTTCATCATCAGTGACCTTAGGATGTAAATTGGAAATGTATAACTCCGTGCCAGTCACAGAGCAAAAGTCTCGATTGCCAGGTAATAACTTCCTGTTAAGATTTTGGTCAGATTCTGCTTGCTGAGCACGTGAGGGAGTTTCTGTAGTTGTCGTGGTCTCTCCTACCCGGTTTTTAAAAATTTCAGCTGGACCCCCTGGTTGTTGAAGGAGATTAAAAGATTCTCCCTCTGATGTTGAAGTAACAGCTTGGGCTGCAATTTGATGGCATTTTTTGGCCCGATTTCTTTTCTTTTTCTTTTTCTTTGTGCCTCTTATCAAAGCCCGATCAAGAATTTTATTTACAACCGAATCCAAGTCCCGATCAAAAGCCCCAATGTCGTCATTTGGACTGGTTATAGACTGAACCAAATCATTAGTGTCATCTTGAGTACCCAAAAAATCAGTCTTGCTTCCTGATTGTGTTGACGGATAGATCACATTAATTGGAAGCTCCATGAATTCACCAACACCGTAGCAAGAAGTAACAGCAGCAGGCGATGAAGGCGGACTGCTTTCAGCCTCTTTAAGCTCCCTGATCATATCCAAAAACGTATTTGGCCGATTTGCGATGGAGTGTGAAGGCTGAGAAACGTCCAGGTTCGCGCCCAGCTGGTTTCCATCACCTTTGGGACCCCCACTCACCACATTTTCGAGAGTGACAGCAGCTGAGTGGGAATCTTCCCCATGAGGGGAGTTCACGTGATCAGCAGCTGAATCCCAAAAACTTGCAGCTGCACTAGAAGGAGGATGGACCGGGAAGTGGGGGACATCCTTTCCATCACCTTTGGGACCCCCATTCTCCACTTTCTCGAGAGTGATAGCTGAGTGGGAGAGGGAATCTTCCCCATCATGGGCGAAAACGTGACTTGCAGCTGCACCAAAAGGAACTTGAAGGTGGGGGACAGCCTTTCCATCAACCACCATGCCTTTAGGACCCCCATCCACCACTTTCTCGAGAGTGACAGCTGCTGAGGGGGAGATTGCAGCTGCACAAAACTGATCATGAGAGTGGGGGACAACCTTTCCATCCAACACCATGTCTTTGGGACCCCCATCCTCCACTATCTCGAGAGGGACAGCTGCTGAGTGGGAAAAGGGGTCTTCCCCATGAGGGGAATTCACGTGAACGACAACTGCAAGTGGATTCACGTGAGCAGCAGCGGCAGGAGCAGGTGGATTCACGGAGAGCAGCAGCGGCAGGAGCTGAATTCACGCCAGCTTTGGGAAGAGGAACAGCAACCATCGCCTGCGAACCATGCTGCATTGAAGGCTGATTTACAGCAGCAGAAGGGACGTCCAAGAGCAGCCCCTTAACCTTGCTGGACTCCGGTCCAAGAGGCATCAGAAATTGTGTAGAAGGGGTAACCGGAACCTGCATACTTGTCGACGGAGCTGGGAAATGATCATCAGAATCTGCTGCTTGAACCATATTCAATTTCGGCATGTTGTCAGAACCAGAAGCACGCTGGTTATCGTCCACGGTCTCCCTCACATCTGCACGTTTCTGAGCCAACGGAAGACGCAAATCCTCGCCGGCAATCGGACCGTCACCGGAAGCATCCTTGCCGTTTCCGCCGGGGTTGGTCAGCGAAATCCCCCTACCATGGGCCGTACATTCATGAAGAGCATGACCCAAATGCTGGCAGTTGGAACAATATTTGGGTAACCGTTGATACTCAAAAGATTGAATCCATCTTTTTCCCCGGAATGAAACGCTAATTTGATGCCGTTAAAGGCTTACGCAAATCGACTTCCACAAGAATTTTGGCCATAGAAGGCCTTTTGCATCCATACGTCCACTCGTCGATGCAAAGAGGATTACCAATCGCTTCTTCGGCAAAGCTAAAAGGACGTCGGTCTTGAAGAATTGTATCGGTAAGTGCCGGAGTGTAACCCAAATTGGAACAATGGGAGATTCAATCTTCGGATTAAAATCAACTGTCCACTTGAAAACTCTCATTGGAAAGCTATCAAAATACCAAAATTTTTGAACCCAAAACTGTGTATAATCCTCTTCGAACTCAAAACGAAACAAAACATGATTCACATTAAGAAGACTACACAAACAACTTCCTTTAAACTTGATATCTTTCATCAACACTTTTAATCTTCCCATGGATGGATAACCGTGAGAAAATTTTCCAATCAGAGCTAAACGAAAATCACTGGATAATTCTTCGATTTCATGTTCAGAGAATTCAAAATCTAAAATACCATTTTTGATCTCCCTCTTGGCGTACCTTCGAAATTGGCCATCGCAATGCAATTGTGTGGACAAGTTTGGTTGAACACCCTTGATGGTGGTGGCAGTGGCCATGCCGCCGGTGACTGATGCATAAGTCCGTTTGGTGGGGGGCGGATCCGGAGGATCCCCCATGATTGGGAACAAAGGCCAAATTCTAGAGAGAAGGCAGAGGATTTTTTCTAGAGAGAGAAAGTTTTTTTTTTTTGGTTTT
>CM047874.1:27102803-27131417 GCA_026212405.1 Petrea volubilis | reverse complement strand
GTTTTGTGCTCTGGAGAAGTAAAATCCCTCACTAAGTAGTAGTGTTCTTTTTCTGCAAGTATCTAAATTTATGATAAGAAAATAATAACCTGGACAACATTAAGGATCGGTCTAATTAATTGTTTATGGATATATTGTTTTGATATCTCACGACTATAAACTGGGTATCCTTCTGATTTTGCCAAAGAAACACATTTAAGGATAATTTATGTACTATTGTGTCTACCCATACACAATGAATTTCATACATATACAGCGATGTACATCAACAGTTTCAAATTCTAGCATAATAAAGTATAATCTACATCAAAACTAAAGCTAAACCTCATCTTCCCCAATTCTTGCTCAGATTAAAATCAAACCTTAGACTAAACACCAAAAATTCCTAATCTTGCCAAATTTAGTTATTTCTCCAGTAATTAAGGGCCAAACAACAAAAAAATCATCTTGAAGTGCAATTATCACAAAATAATCAGGTCAAAATATCAAGAATTTTACGCAAAAAAAAAAAGGAATTTCAAACTAGAAATGAATAAAAATAAAATACACAGAAAGCAGAGGAGGTACCTTGACTATTCAACACGATTCATCTCCAAACTGGTCGAGTATGATGCCTCTCGTCTAACAAAAACACACACAGAAATGAAGCTTCAAACTGATTATCAAGATTTCAAATCCTCAAACAACAGTCACCCCCGCCCCCCAAACTACTAAATCCTTCGAAAAAGGGTTTCAAGTAATACTTCGATTGATTCAACGGTGAAGCACAAAAGAATTGACTGATTCTGGAAAAATGGAATAGAGTAGAGAAAGAGAGAGAGAGAGAGATCTGCTGCAGAACAATATACAAAGAAGAAAGGGAGAAAACGAAATGAAAGGACACAAATTTTCTCTCTCCTCAGTCCTCTCTTTCTCTCTCTATATTTTTTTCTGTATGTACAACTATCTTTTACTTTACTCTGTACTTTCTTTCAACAACCTTTATCTCACTTTCACACATTTACCTTCTTCTCGTGTGTGTGTGTGTGTGTATCATGTATAATTATACACGTACAAATACATGTATGACAAATTTATTATATTTCTCTACATATATTAAACCTAAATTCAAACTTTTTCTAAGAGAAAAAAACAAAATATATTTGAATTTCATTATGATATATGTACATTAAGTATTAATTATATATTATTAAAGTAAAGATATTACTCATTAACAAAAGTTTTAATTACTTCAAAATAGGTATCTCACATTCGTGACATCGCTATTAATTCAACAATATAGAGATAAATAAAATATTTTTTGTTAACGAGCATTATAAATTGAAAAAAGCAAAATAATTTTAATTTTGCCTCGAATATTTTTTATTTTTTTTTGAAAAAAGGTGTCAAAATAAATTATATTTCATTTTAATATAATTCTTTACACTCGTATTTTATCCATACTTCTACAATTTATACACTATTGATTTTCATTTTTTTTTTCTCTTTAGTGATTTTTTAAAATAATTTTAATTGAGAAGTTGTAATATACTTTTTGTGTATACCAATTATCAAATGTAGAATATTTTGTACTCTATTTAATTAACTGTTTATGAACCTTTATTGCTAACTTGGATAGTCCACTCATGTAATTAATATTAATATTGACAATATAATGTAGCATTAAGATTTTTAAATATATATATGTGTGTGTGTGTGTGTGTGTGTGTGTGTGTGTGTGTGTGAGAACCTAAATATACCTTAGCATGTACGCGTCATGTGTTGACGCAAATGCCTTGGCGCCACCATATAAGTTAGACCTAAGCCAATCCCTAATTTCTAACTCAACTTTTTTTTTTTTTTTTTTTTTTTATTTTTGGAAGAACCGGCACGTGTCCGCCGTAGAATTTTCTGAGGGGACCCCACCCCTATATTAATAAATATTTCTAACTCAACTTTGACTTTGTTATTTTCTCTGTTTTTAGAATTTTTTTTTAAGGGAAATTCTTCGATTTAATTTTTATTTTGCCCTTCTTTTATATTTTTATTTTTAAAATGTCCTTCTTTGAAAAAGGTTTTTCATTTTACCCTTTTTGAATAGTAATTTTACTATTTAAGGTTTCTTTATTTGCTTTATGATCCAAACTTTTGATTTCTTTATGCTTTTATACCTCTAACTTTTAGAAAAAGTACGGTATGTCCCAATTTTCGTCATGTATAAATTTTATTAGTTTTACTCTTTCTAAATTTTTACACTGCATAAGAATATAATTTTCTAATGTTCTATCTGCTTCCCAAAGTTCTTTTAATTCTCTGTCTAGTTGTTTTAATTGTTTAACATAATTTTTAAGAATTTCATGATTTATAGTTTTATTGATTAGATCAAAAACATAATCTTCTTTATTATTATATGTCGCAATAAGAATTCTTAAATCTTCGGGTAGATCTTCTAGTGGTTTTAAAATTGCTATTTTCTTTTTATTATTGTTTTTTCTTTTAAACTGATTTTTTATGATTTCAAATTCTTTTCCCATTATTTTATATCTTCTTTAACCAATCAATAATCATACAGTTGCATAAATCTCATAATAATTAATGAAGTACTCTAAAACCACATACTTTCATACCATCAAGTAAAAATATTTCTATTTAAATCTTTTAAAAGTATATTACCTCCTCGATGTCCTTAATTCTTTAATCCTTCTTCTGGACTCGTCTTCAATCACCTCGACAAGCCTGACTGGTTTTCGCCCAAACGCCCTCCTGGCTTCACGGGACTTATGCTTCCAAACGGCTACTGTCTCGAATGGTGTAATCACTACGGCCTTCGCAGGGTTAGAGAATTTTGGAAATTTTAGGAGAAATATAAGCTCAAAAGATTTCTATAGAAAGATTTCTAACTTGAATATTTATGAAAATAAACTGGTTTTATTTCCTTCAAAAAGGATTTATACAAACATGATTTAGAAAGATGGTTACAAAGATCTAGAAAGCTGGTTTCCTATTCTAGGGATATTTTTCAGAGTGAGAATCAGTCTGAATTTGTGTGTTTTCGAATTCTTTACAAATGAACTCTAAGTACAATTTATAGATCTAGAAATCTAACTATTCGGACTTCAAAATTTTAGTTGGCGTCCGCTGTCTCTTTCTTTATTAGCTGGATTTTTATCATCTTTAGCCTCAGAAGTCAAAAGCTGCCTCCACAGCTGTCTGCCATAATGTTTTAGTGGATGATGACGTCATGGCATCCGTCACTCCTTGCACTGACGTAAGCGCTTACATCATGATTTACAACAACCAATCATTTTGCAAGCTTTCTTCCTTGTAGTCTCTGTGCAGTAAAATTCATGTCTGAAAAATTTATTGAGAAATTCCTTTAGCAATGGAGATTTTATCTGTCCGCCTTTCTTTAGTAATATCCAATTATTGGCCTGCATGAGAGTTTCATATTGTCGCTCCCATAGAGACTCAGCAATGGATTGAATGGCTTTAATGCCCATGGCTCTTCTCTCTGTGATCCATGAACTGGTGAACTTGAAAGATCGAAAATTCTTTATTCCAGTTTCAATCTTTAGGTTTGTGGTTATAACATCTATAGTGATCATGTGTTGGACCTCATGCCAAATTCGCATCTCAGGTTCTGGGGCTATAGAATAGAACTTGAGTACGACTTCTCTATTTCTGGCAACTTGACTGACCTGGGATTTAAAGCGGTCATCAAATTCTGAAATCTCCTTTAGATCCTTTCCAACATATAGAAGATCTAGAAATCCATAATTTGCAAGCTGAAAAACTTTATAAGGATCAGCTCCAATATGGCGGTGATTCTTGGATGAACACTATATCCTTTAGAGTAAAATAGCGTTCTGGAATTCTCCCATTTATAGGCTTCTTCAGCAACTTCTTTGTATTCTCGTTCCCATTTATTTGTAGGAACAAATTCTTCATTGGATCCCCTGTTGAAGCTTTCAGGTTTATTGATTTTTATTTCAATGACTTCAGCATCACTTTGAGATTTAGAAATTTTTTCTTTATTTTTCATGGAGTCTAAAAAGTCTTTATCTGATACTGGTTTAGTACCTTGACTTCCCGAAGACTCTGCTTTTTCTTTACCTTTATTACTTTCTCTTTTATCACTCTCATTTTCAGCTTCACTCATTTTTTCTTTTTCTTTATTTCTAGATTCAAGGAGCAAATCTAGACTTTCTTGAAGGAAAAGGGCTCTCCTAAGTCCTTCTTGAGAGATATCTGTAACTGTTTTAAAATTTAATTCTATCAAATCTTTCAGAGCTTTATTACTGTCAACAATGTCTTGACAGACCAAGACAATATCGTCTATCTCATTCTTTAGCTCTTCCAGATCCATCTTTCTTTTTTATTATTTTATTCCGGCAGAAAAATAAGAATTTATAAGATGATCTGTATCATCAACACAATTTTTGGGAAATTGTCACCCATCAACGGATTTGATAAGTCTTTACCACCAACCGTTAGATAGTGGACTAGCTGTATGTATAGTGCATACAATCACTCTATTTGCATTTATAGGGAAATGCACACCCATCTTATCCATTTTAGAGTTGGAGAACTCATTCGTTTCCAAATTCTGTATTTCTAGAAATGAAATCGGCTAGGAAATTTTCTGAACCTTTTATATATTCTATTTTGAAACTGTAAAAGGACAGGAAAACTTGCCATCTATGTAGCCTTCTGTATTGGGGTGTATTTGGTAATTTATTGAAGACTAAGGATTGTATCTGGGTATTGTCGGTTTGAACTTTAAAAGGCTTTTGATATAAAAAGAGAGAGAATTTCTGAATTCCTTTTATGATGGCTAGAAGTTCTTTCTCATGGGTTGTATAGTTGACCTCAGCTTGACCGAAAGTACCACTTGTATACCTGCATATCTCATTGAGATCGGTTTTAAGTAATGCTGCCCAATATAGATCTGAAGCATCCGTTTGTATTACTAATTTATCATTTTCATCAGGGAGTTTTAATTCAGGCAAAGTTTTACATTCTTCCTTTAGATTTTTAACAATTTCTGTATGTTGATTATTCCAACCTTTAGTATTATTTTTTCGAAGCAATTTTTGAATCTCATGCTTCTTTTTAGCAAGATTAATTATGAATCCCTCAGCATAGTTTAAACAACCGAGAAATTTTTCAATTTGATTTCTATTTTCCAATTTATCAGGAAATTCACAAATTTTCTTAGATATATGGGTTTGAAGTTTAATTCCTTCTTTATTCAATTTTAACCCTAAAAATTCAATTTCTTCTTTACAAATTATAGCCTTTCTTTCAGATAGGACTATACCATTTTCTTTACAAGTTTTAGCAAATTGTAGTAGTTGAGTTTTATGTTCTTCTAACGTATTAGAAGCAATTAAAACATCATCAACATAAACAACAAGAAATTCTTTATATTTATTAAAGATTTTATCCATTCTTCTTTGATATATAGAAGGTGCATTTTTTAATCCAAATGGCATAACTAACCATTCGAACTGTCCTTGAGGGGAACTAAATGATATGTATTGTATACTTTCAGGCTCCATTTTTATTTGCCAAAAACCCGAAGTACAATCGAATTTAGAGTAATATTTCTTTCTTTTAACAAGATTTAGTAAAACTTCTTTATTAGGGAGATAATAACTATCTGACCTAGTAAAGTGATTTAGTCTTTTATAATTTATTACCATTCTAGGTTTTTCTCGTTTTTTCTCAGCTTCATTTTCAACCATGAAAGCTGGGCTACTAAAAGGACTATTACTTCTTCTAATCAAAGGTGGATTTTTATATAATAAGTCATTTATTTGTTTATCAAATTCTTTTCTATCCTTTTCTGTATATAACATAGGTCTTTCTTTTATAACTATGTTTTCAGTTAGTTCTATTTTTGCCTTTAAATCTGACTCTTTATAAAAAGCCATAGGATGATCATTATAATTTTCTTTTAATTGTTTTATTACATCTTCAAGAGTTATTCATTTTATTGTTATATTGTGTATTTTTATCGGAATTTTATCATACGGTCCACCAAGCTTCGCTGGCTGAACTCTGAATGGCTCATTTATTCGGGGTAATTTTAAATAATGATTACATTTAGTTTTTAGAATAACAGAATAAAGATTCTGTGAATAAAACTGAAATTGTTGTAAGAAATCATTTCCTAACAATATATCAGTTTCAAGAGAGTTATAAGCATATATAGTATTTATAGTAATAATTTTACTTCCTAATATAACATTTACTTTATCTGCCTTTTTATTAATGTGTTCGGCTTGACCCGTAACACCCTTTATTTTTATATTCCCATTCTCTTGCCATTTAGTATAGAGAAAGGATTTAAACAAAGTTATTTCTGAACCATTATCTATTAAGGCGCATGTTGTTATATTAGTATCCTGTACTGTCAATTGTACAAAGACACTTAAAGGAAAATTAATTCCCTTCATGTTTTTTACAAAAGATCTTTATATTTCTTAATTGTAATGTAACTCCATGTTTCTCTATTTTATAGTAATCACATTGATTTAAGAAACTATTACCAAGAATTATATCGTAATAGTCTCCTGCCATATCACTATCTATGTAACAAGGTACAATTATTCTTAATTCTTCAAAAATTATTGAAACTTGTACTTCTTGATCACAAGTTATTAATTGTCCTTCAAAGTTTTTATATTGAAATATTGTAGAAGCAACCTTTGCAATTAAACCTTTATTTTTATGTTTTGCAAGGTGATTGCCACTAGCTCCTGTATCAATTAATATATTTGGTCCTTCAATATATTCTTGACCATTAAAATATTTAGCATTTATAATCATTGTATTGGTTATATTTTGTCTAGTAAATTCAACATTAGTAAGTAATGACTTACTAATACCTTTTCTAGATATAGTATTTTTTCCAAAATCTATTTGCGGTATAGTACCACTACGAGATCCATATTCTAATATGGGTTTTCTATTTATTTTAATTTCATAGTCTTTTATTTCCTTAATTTCTTCTATCATTGGTAACTTTATTGTTGTTATATCTCTGCATTCATTATCAATTTCAATATATGGTTTATCCTGATATATTTTACCATAATTACTATTAGTAAAAGCATAAATTGCTCTATAGTAAAAGGTAAATGCTTGACTTTTATCTCTAAGTCTTAAATCTTTCAAAAGTTGAAAGTGTAAACTTAAAGTATCATTTATATTTTGATCATTTATATCAACACTATATTTTGGATAACAATCAAAGCGAAATTGTGAATATATTAAATTTCCTTCAACTGTTCCCAAATGACTATTTTTAGCATCTGTAAACCTTTGGTCATGAAGTGAAATAACCATAGGACTATCTATGCCATCTCTAAATAAGGCTTTAACTAGAATTTGAATTCTACCAAGATAAACATATTTTATCTTCTTTCTTACTTCTTTATTTTTGATTTTATTTAAAGCTTGATTTATTGAGGATTTAGTAAGCAAATTTAATCTAATTTGCCCTTTAGTATGTTCAACATTTATAGATTTTTCAACTGCATGGTAATCATATATATTTATTTTTTCTCTTTTTATTAAATCACCAAAAGACTTAAAAATACTTTTGGTAGGATTTGTTGCATCAAGTTTTAAACCTTTTATTTTTACTAAAGTTTCTTGATCAAAGGTTATTCGTTGAGCATAACCTTCAGCTCCTTCATATACTTCTACTTCTTTATCTAAATCTTCAGTTTCAATTATATCTTTATTCATTTTCAGAATGACTGAAGTATTTTTCTTCTTCAATATATATTTCTTTATCTAAATAATTTTCTATATCTGAAACTTCAGACAATTCGTCTTGAAGTTCTATAAATTCAGCTTCTACACTTCGAATCTTTTTAGGTTTTTTTACATTCTGGTGATTTATGTCCAATTTCTCCACAATTCCAACACTGACATTGTGAAAGATTTTTATTTCTTTTAAAGGTAGGTTTTCTTTTAAAATATCTTCTTTTTGGTTTTATATTTTTCTTTTGAAAATTAGTATATTTTTTATACTTCTTTTTATGAAACCTTCTTTTCTTTTTAACACTTTTTTCTTTATTACATCCCCATTGACTGGGTACCTCAAATTCGTTACAATATAAGGGTGAAAATTTTTTAGTTCTTCTATATAAATCTTGAGATTTACATAATTTACTTAACTCTGAAAAGAGAAAACTAATTCTTTTTCCTAGAGTTGAAGTTGACTCTTTATTTTCTTCCTTCCATTTATTCATTATGTATTTATTCCAAGGATGTGGAAGTTTTAAAAAGTACATATTAAGATATATACTTTGATCCTCATTACTATAATATTGAGTATAATAATAATCTTTAAATTCACAAGTATATTGTTTTAAATGTTTCATGCTACAGATTCTAAGATTTATCAAGTTAGTTCTAGCTTCTTCTTTTTCTTTAGTGCTTTCTTTATCAGGGTCATGCCACTGTTCTCCTAGAAATTCATCAGAAATATAAGCAACTAAGATTTCAATTCCTCTATCAGTATTATCTATTAATTTAGTTTGTACATTTCTTTTTATTATAGCTTTAATGTTTTCCGTTAATCCTTGCCACCAATTGAAAACAATACCATCAAATGTAGCAATTAAATAATCTACTTGCCTGTTTGATGTCCATGTATCATCGGCGTTATATAAAAAGAAAACTTTCATAGTATTTGCCCATGAAATTATAGCCTTTTTAGTATCTTCTTTACAATCTATATTTAACTTAGAACCTCCATGATTTATAGGTTCTCCATAATTAGTATCTGGTGTGAATTTATTGAATTGGTTATAAGATTTATTTTTTATGTGATCATAATATTGCCTTCTATATTTAGGAATAGGCATCATTTCTGATTCTTCTATTTCCATATCTTCTGGTTTTATTGTACCACTTGGGCCTCCAGTTGTATTATTAGTGTTAACTAATACTTCATATTCCTCTATTTCAGAAAGATCTATTTTTTCAAATTGATCTATTAATTCATTAATTTCATTCATCTTTATCTGTTTCAGATTCTGAATCTTGTTCTTTAGGTGGATTAGATGATGTAGCAATATCTTTACCTTTTTCTTCCTTTTTAAGAGCTTCCTCTTCAGCTAATATTTTAGGTAATTTAACATTAAGCATATATGCATCAAAGGAATTTGGATGCACAGTTTCTTTGTTAGTTTTTATTGGTTTTATTATAATTTCTCTTTCTTTTATTTTCTTGTCAAATTTATTTTTCTTAAGACAAGTATTTTTTATTAAATCTTCAACATTTGAATTACAAATCTTTAAGATTTGAACCTCTGTTTTTAATTCTTTAAGTTCTTGATTTAAAATATATAATGCCTCAAGTATTTTATTCATTCCTGTATTTAATTCTTCAATATTTTTATTTATTTTATCCATTTATATTTTTTATATCTATTCCAAGCTAATTGAGCATGTTGTTGTGTAACTTTTATCTTTTGTTTACAACTTTGTATTTTAGCTTTAGTTTCTTTTGTTTTAATGTGTTCATATTCTCGATTATATTCTTCAAGAATTATATTTAAATTTAGAATTAGATTTATATTATATATCCATTTTTTAAGATGTTTATTTGTCTTCATAATCGACTTAAAACATCAAGACCTTCTTTTATTTGTGTTATTTTGCTTTTTAGGAAATTAATTCTAAAAGCATCTCCTCTATGATAAGTTGGCTTTCTATATATATAATCCAACTCCTTTTGATATAGATACAATTCTACTTGAAGCCTATGTAATGTATAATTAGGCATTACTAAGTAGAATCATTACAGCTCTACGATTTTTATATTCTTCTAGCTTTCTATAGTACAATGTTCTTATTTCAGCATCTTTATGTGCCTTAGCTTCTTTCTTTAGAAACATTAAGATTTTGTAGTACTTCTCAACCTTTGGATACCGTTTAGTTTGTCGAAACAGTCTATTCTTCATGGTGAAGATAACTGCCAATCAGTTTCATCACATGAGAAATCGCAAGATAAACTTTCTATATTTATATTATCACTAAATTCTTTATCATTTATTTCTTGTAAATAAATAAATAATTCTTTAATTATTAAAAGAGAAATGATTGATAATTTTATCAAGTCTAAATATTCCATATTTTATGATTTTTATTGATCTTTTATGGCTCTTTATGGCTCTTTATGGCTCTGATACCAATAAACAAAGGGGGGTTTTACTTAATTTAATATAACAAATTTAAGAAAAGTAATAAATAATTAAAAATTTATGATTCAAGTTTATTTAATATAAATAAGGATAGTTATGAAGTTTTATATTTCAAACATATGTTTTAAGGAAACTTTATAGGAAAAATGGACTAAATTGATCAAAAATACTTTGGAATGAGTTTTAATGAAATAAAGAATAAAGAGTGGGTTTTTAAGAAATCACGCCGGCCCACATGAACAGTAAAACCGAGGTTTTAGAGTTCGGTTTAGGGTATTTTAGAAATGTTTTAGAAAAGTGGGTTATTTTAAAGATTTGAAAATTAAAAAGGGGTAATTTAAAAATGGTTTCGAAATTCTTCTCCAAACACACCAAATATGAAATGACTTGATTGCCCCCCAAGGAGTTTGAATTTTGAACTTGCACTTTTGGGACGGTAACAAAAATGATGCATTTTTATGTGCATGTAAAGATTGATATTAGTGTTCAATTTTATTTTCATGGAACATTTGTATCATCATCTTATGCGCATAGCTAATATTTAATGATTTAGCAATAAAATAATTTGGATTATTTTGATGCGAAAAATAATTTTAGTATTCTAGAGGATATAAATTTTCGGCAACAATTTTTTCTCAATATGCGTGTAACAATTTTAAAACGATTATTACTATAAAATGAATGGAGTAATTGGATAAAACATTATGCAATGGACAGTCAAAAGTTTTGTAAAATATTTAATGCAATGGGCGCTCCACATTGGTGGAGCCATCATTTTTATCTAGTAGGGTCAATGCTTGTAGGCTAATTAATCATCAATGATCATTTCTTTTAAGTATATCCAACCATTGAAAACTTCCAACAAACAACTTTCTAAAAAAAGTATCGAAAGTGCTTCCAGTAATCTTACTTTCGCTAAAAAATTTATTGGGATTTGATATTCTTTAAAGATATATTGGTGTTATTCACAATTGAGTAAATCGATAAAATTTAAGTAAAATAAAAGATTTTGTATATTATGTTTTCTTCTTAATTGTGTAGTGCTCAACAAATTTTGTAGGCCTCTTAATTTTTTTATTTATTTTTTGATGAATTGTAGACCTATTAATTAAAACAAATAAATTAATCAATTCATCACTCACGTAGCATATATGTATTATCTATACTATTAATAAAGCACCTGAGGTGTCTCATAATCACTTGGTGTCTTTTGTCTCTTTTGGTGTCTCCATTTTCTCATTTATATTCTCTCATAGCTCCCACTATTAACGTGTTTTTAATTTCTTTATTCCTCCTTCTATCTTCTCTCTATCAATATATATATATATATGTTCACCTCTCTTTTATCTTTTTTTCTACTTTTTATTTCTTATTTATTTGTTAATCTTATAATATTATTTTTATTTTAAACTATTTTTTATAATAAATTTGATAAAATACAAACATCACAAATAATTTAAAAATATATGATAGTTTATAAAATTCAATAAATATTTCAATTTTATATTCATAATTTAAGTATCTAATATTTTACTTTTATTTTGCACACACATCGAGTATGCTCGGCCAACTAATATGTATTTGTGAATGAGAAGGCAATTTATTCTCTTCAATTATTATAATATTAGTGGATATAAATTGTGGATGATTTTATTTTTGTTTTAACTATAAAAAGGTGACTTATTTTATTTTTTTTTTACTATATTAAAATTGAAAGAGAGTTTCTCTTCTTTTTTTTTGTCCTTTATGACCCATTTTATCTAAATTTATATTTTTATGAGTGGGGATAATTAATAACATTACTATTATAATTTTATACATATATTAATGTAAGTATGTATATACATAGTGGAGTTTTTTAAAAGTCGAAGGGGGTCAATGGCACCCCCGCACTTGTACATGGCTCTGCCAGTGGCGCTCCAGATGGAGAAAAATTCGAAGTTGGTTTGGTCGAACAAAACAAATTATATAAAAAGTGTATTGCATTTGCTAAAGAATTGATCACTTTACCTAAATTATCTATCAATTATAGGGCAAATACAATACACTCGTGATTATCACTAATATGATCGAATGGAGTTTGTGATAACTATTTAATCTAATGCAATTATTTAATGATAATGTGCATTTGTAAACGAAACATATACATCATTTCAAGGACAAAAAAAAAAACTTGTATGTATCTAAAAGATGTTAGATATAGAGAGGAGGCAAAGCCCTACCAATCACTTTTAAAGAATTAGCGGGGGCTAGGTTTACATCGTCTATATGTCCTATGATGAAATTATAATTTTTAGTTTTGAAGGGTAATTTAGATATTTTAGACATTTGGGAGAATAATAATTCATAAAGTACTCGACAGAAACAAAATCTCAAAACTGAATATGTAAATTTAGGTATGTAAGGTAATGGGTCACCTAATTATCTAATTACTCCTGTAATAACTATTAATTGCTATTTTGGAGTTTTTAAATGTTTGTTTAAGTCAAGTTGTCCTAGACCGTTTCGAAATTATTAATTATAACATTTTGATCATATATTGCATGGCATTTACACCATATGAAATCACTTTATAAAAATATTTGATTTGGTACTGAATTTTTTACGAATTGTATGGCTTGAGGCTCGGTTTGAATTCAGATGTCGTGTATAACAATATCAGAGTTTTACGAATTTTAATTAATAGAATATTTATTTCAAAACAAACACCCTTACCAAAAGCTTAGAATGAAGGATTCATCAATTTAAAGAATTTACTAGCATTTTATATTTTTAATGCAATATCAAATATATCATAAAATACAGTTAAGGTAGTAATTAATTTACTTACGTTACATAGAAGAAATATATATACACACACGTATATATACGTAGGTGGTGCATGTTGTACAGAGGCAATAATTGAAGTACGAAAAAGCAAGCATTTGATGCTCGGAATTCAAAGTCCCAAAACCAGCTGTTGTCCAAGGTTGATGCATCTAGTCGGACAAATAGTCCTCTGTCAACTATTACGATTTACGCCCATTTCACTACACACAATCTCTTCAATTTTGGCTGCTACAACCCTTTTTTTTTTTTTTTTGCCCCCTTCCATTTTTTTTTTACTAAATAAAAAGTCAGATAAGGAGATTCAATATAAATTTTTCAATTAAGAGAATATAACTATTACGAAATATTTTTTTGTCAAAGCTCGTTGAGACTAAACTCAACTTATGGCTCATTTGGATGAGTTTTAAAAAAATATTTCTCAAACAATATTTTTTTATAAGAGTTTTTTTTAAACAAATAGTTTTGCGTTCGAATATAATAATTAAAAGTGTATTAAAATATAATTTTATTTGAATCTATTCTGGGGTAGCTTCTAAAAAAATACTCTTTTTGATTTCTTTTTTCTAGTTTCTTTTTTTTTTTCTAAAAAAAAAGCCCTCAAAGTACATTTTTTTTATGATCTAAATTAATGAACTTGAACTACTCATTTGGTGAGTCAGTAGCGAAATCTTATGTAATTTAAGAAGTTCAATTGAGAGCCTGTTTGGATGGGTTTAAAAAAAAAATTATGAAATGGTGTTTTATTTAGTAGAGTTTTTTTAAGTTAAAGAGTTTTTACTTCTGGATACAGTAATAAAAAGTGTTTTAAAATGTATTTTTATTTGAAATTATTTTGAGTAATTTCTTAAAAAAGCCCATCTTTGGCTTTTCCCGACTTCTAATTTTCTTAAAAATCTCATCTAAACACATTTTTTTTATTTATAGTACTTAAAAAAAATACTTCTCATCTAACATAAACCATCTAAACATGCTCTGAATCCTCTTGTCTATCAAAAGTTTCATAAATACATACACAGGATATGTATAGAATTGTGCAACTTTAATTGTTTTGTGTTGACTTTGATAAAAATAAAAAATAAAAAATACAAGTTTATATGAATAAATAAAACTTGTGAGATATTTTTTTTTTCTTTGATCAAAAGAGCTCGTGAGATGTTGGGTTCTATAAAATATTAATATTATATATATTTTACAAAATCTTAAATATGCACATCCAATAATTTCAAAATTCAATTGTCCACTACACAAGTACATAAAGGTAGACACAAAATCACTAGGGGTTGTACTATATGAACTAAAATTATCTAACTTTTCAAAAAAAAAAATTTCGAATATGTTTAACCGCACCCAATTAATCAAACGACAAATATAATAATATTTGTACAATAATTAATCACACTTTTCCAAACATATATCAATCAAATGACTAACACTTGATGCCTCTACGGCGTCAAGAGTGCATAATTAAAAGCTTATAGCGTCAGAGCATTGCTAACGCGAGTTACAAGCCACTGGGAATGGTAAACCCTCCCTCGCTCCATCGTGTTGTAATCTCGCAGCGTGCGATGCACGTATAATATACTCATCGTATAACTAATTTTGTCGTGCTCGAATCCAATGTGGAAAAGAAATTTTCATATAGATATGTGAAGTGTGAATATCATTTTTTTTTTGTTTTATTAATAATAATATTATTATTTTGTGCAAAGTGTAAAAGACCAATGTAAGTGCCTCTAAGTCGTCGTTTTTATGGGGAGTGGGATAGGTGCATGAACACAGTACCATAATTCAGCATGTCACACTCCTAATTGTACCTTGTAGTGAATGGCATTTTATGGCATTAATGCGAAAATGGGAAAAAGGAGTCTCCATTATTTTGAAATTTACGCTGCTCAAGACTTTGGAAAGGCGTTTTTTTTTTGCTAATTTTGTACTATATTCATTATTAGAAAAAAGTCATAATTATGACAAGATGCTGAGTGGTAATTAATTAATGTTTTTTTATTTTTATTATAATTATAAATTATATAAAAATCAGTGTATAGGTAACATTAATCATATTGAAAATAACAGTTTATAAACATTCATTTGAACTATTAAATTTATAAAAATACTATAGAAAAGAAGGTTTTTTTTTTTCCTTTATAGTGCCATTATTGTCAAGATTATCAATTATAATTTTTTTCCATTTGTGTTCGAACCAGTTTCACACACACACGAACATTTTGAGAATAGAAAAGGGTGAGATTGAGAAGGATAGGGATGAAGGAATCGCCGTACAGCATAGGCAAATACTTATCCAAAAGCGAAGGTACTCGATTTTGTTTTATCTTTATTAATTCCCGTGCCTTCTCTCTCTCTCTCTCTCTCTCTCTATATATATATATATATATATATATTATTCTTTTCTTGCTACAATTTTACATTTATATAATTTCTTATAATTATTCTAATTTTCAGGAATTGATTGTTATATTTAAATATGTGAGATATTTATTTATCGAAATGAAAAGGTATGGTAAAAATTTTCATTAAAATAATTAAATAAGGTGTTCTTGAATTATGTATTTAATAATTTTGTGAAATATAGTGGAACTTTTACTTTTGGAAGTCCGTAAATTTCCTTTGTGAAATTTATAAAATATTTTCAAAAAATTATGAACTTATAAAAATATTGCACTATTTGTATTTTAAATCGAGATCCATACAAAGTTGAGTAAGGATCTCTTTGGATAGAATTAAAAATAATACTTTTCGACTCATGGTTTTTATAGTAAAAAATTTCTAAAATCAAATAATTTTATCTTTGGATGCAATAATTAAAAATATTTTACAAATATTTTTATTTTGAATAAATTATAAAAAAAAAGCACTTTTCAACTTTTTTGGATATGGCTCTATTTTTTATATACAAAAAAAAAACTTAACAAAATATTATTTTTTTCACTGAAATGTTTGAGTGCGTAATTGTTCAGTCTGAATCTTCTGTTGATTTCAACGTGTATCTATTTCTAATATTTGCACCTAACTCAACAAATCCCGTCGCAGCATTCTCTTATTAATATATGAAACTTGACTCGAATTCGACTCAATTCGTCATATACTAATAGTCTAATACATAAGTAAAAAATATCAAACTAATTTGTCTATTTTTTCTCCTCTCTCAAGCATCTACAAATACATAATATCTTGGATTATAATTGGGCGAATATAGAATTAATAATAATAATAATATATGGGTGCCAGCTGTGTATGAAGGTGATTGGTGGAACAAATAGTACAAGTATAGATGGGGGACCACATAAGCACCGTACAACTCCACGTACTAATAATTTTCACATTCGACAAATAATAATAATAATATGCTCCCCACAAATCACTATATGGCAATAGGCCCTACCCACCCCCACCTTACCATCACCATTGTTATCCAATTTTTTCATTAATTCACTCCCAAAAAAAAAATTGATTTTTTAAAAAAATTTTATGGTATATTATTTATTTTTATTCTTTCATGATTGAAATTTTTGATTTTACCTTTTTTTGTGTAAAATTAATAATATATTTGGATCGATGAATTGTGTAGGTAGTGAATAGAGGAATTGATGGTCCGATCCTCATTCCAGCGAGGAGCAACTCATTGGAGCTTCGTTCGCATCAGGGCTTCAGGTAGGGCTGTATTTTCATCGAGATTGGGTTGGTCAAGATGTAGACATGTACCACCGTAAGAAAGTACCTTATTCACTAATGAAAAATTTATGACGATGAGATTCTCACAAATTTAAGATATTTGTGACGAATTAGTGACATAATTCAATATAAACAGAACTAAAAAAAGAATGAAATTCTTGTAGACAAAATACGTTGCAAAGATTAAATTTGTGGTGTATTGATTTGTTATGAAATGAGATGCATTCTTATAGTGATAATTTGATGAAAAAATATCGATATTTAAATTAAACACTCGAAGATAGTGTTTAATTTGATGACAATTTACATTATTATATAAGAAATGCATTTTTAATAGTTATATCCATATTTTAATTTCTTGAAAAAAAAAGTGGATAGAATAGAAATGTTTTAATATATCCGATTGGTTAATTTTATTTTTGAAAAGTTTCATAAATATTTTTCAGATAGACTTAAATTTATTAAATCTATTAAGACAAAAAAAAGTGATTGCGAATAAAAGTGAAAAGGATATCTCAAAATTTTATCTCAGATGCTTTTGGATGCCATTTTTTTATTTTTTTTAAAATGTATTCCAATTTATTTTGTTCAGATAACATAAAGCTAGACGTCATTAAATACCTCCTTTTATTTATTTATTTGATGTGATGCTGACGATATCGAATTATGAAATAATTTGTTGCAATCAAATAAATTAAGAGCAATGAAATAATGACTATATACGCTGATGCGACATCAAAATTATTTAAGCTGCGTAGCCGAAGTCTTATATTTTAGGGTTAATATCACACTTATAACTCCTAAAATTTAAAGGTAGAATTATAGTACTTCTTGAAAATTAAAATCATGGATCGTATTTTGATCATTTATATTATAAATAAGTAACATTTTAATCCTTATGATAGATATTTCAACTAAATTTTACAAAAAGCACACTTATATAAAGGATAATTTTTTGTTAATTTTCACCAATCAACTTACTTTTTTGAAACAATTTTAAATAAAAAGTGATAAAATAGCTTATAGATAAGTATTTTTCAGTAATGTTTAGCTGTAAAACTTATTGAAATGACCAAAGTGTTACTTACGTAAAACATAAACGATCAAATTGTGACGATTTAAACTTTAAGGACTATAGTAATTTTTATATTAAACTTTGGAGACCATCAATGACATTAACGGTATATTTTATATATGTGAAACAGAGACAAGGAAATAAATTATGATTGGTTGGTGATGACTATGAAGAAAGAGGACAGTGAAAAACTGAAAAATAAAATATTTGTGAATAATTTGAATTTGGAGATAACGTCTAGAGTCGTAAGCCAAAGACATCAGCTCAACTATTTATAAGCTGTACGGGGTAATTATCAACTACCTAAAAATAAATGAAGATAAGGTTGACTATATTTGATTAAAAAAAATATTGGGTTTAAAATAATAATAATTATTATTTTTTTGGGGGTGGGGGTTTGTTAATTGGTTAGAACCCATTACGATGGAAAACTCTAATCCGAATCTAATTTGATCGAATCCAATAAATTATATGGCAAGTGTATTGCACTTGTCAAATGATTTGTTACTCTTCTTAAATTATCGATCATTCATAAAGAAAGTGTAAAACACTCGCCACGTAATTAATATTGGTTTGATCGAGTCAGGTTTGGACTAGAATTTCACTTAGATAGGTTTAAAAAAATATTTTTCGATCAATGCTTTCTATAACAAAGTTTTTTTTTCTTTTTTTTTTTTTAAATTAATTATTTTGCATTTGAATATAGTAATGAAAAACCTTTTAAAAGATACTATTATTTGCAACAATTCTAAGTAACTTACAAAAAAGTCACTTTTTTGTCTTTTTTTTCTTATAATTTTTCTTTTTTTTTAAAAAATCAATTCAAATATAATTTTTTTTGTTCTAATTTTTTTTAAATAAATATTTGTCTTCTAAAAAAAAATAAATCAATTCCTCATTATAAATGAGGTGCCTTTTTGGGCGAACTTGCCAATTCCAAAATAAAGAGAAATGTACAATTTTATAAGTTGCGTGTATAACGAGAATTGGTCACTAGTCTAAACGTCAACATGCTAGTTTCAATTATATGAAATCCTACTCTATGGAAGTGAAAAGTGCGTTCATGTAATTGTACTTTATTGTAATTTACTATTTTTATTTTTTTATTTATCGAAAGCGATTAATTTATTACATACCAATGAATTATATTTTTATTTATAAATTAAGAATAAACTATTATATCAGCGTAATATAAAATTATTTCTTATTGAAAAATTTGTACCCGCATTCAACAAATTTGAACACTTGACTTCTTGGTCGATGGGCTTCGAATGTATCGTTGAGACAACGCCTCATTCATCGTTGTAATATTTTTAAGTTGTTAGAAAATCATGTCTCTAACGACTTGTTTGTTATTATTATTATTATAATAACATATTAGGGTTGATAGGAGAATTATTAAGCTATTATATACTTAAAACATGTTGAGCTGATTGAACGTTGATGCTACCTTCAATAGTAAATGGTCTTATTCAATTAATTAGTTGAGAGCCAAACCTATGAAGTTATGTGGCCTTAAGCTTAAGCTATATTTTGGATAAGCGAATATTTCTTATTCTATAAATGCTAATACTGTCATGGGTTTGTCTATTGTTAGGTAGGATAGAAAAAATTTAATGTTAGATACCCTTATTTTATTAGAGTACATGTTACTTGTTTTACAGGTCGCGTTTACCTGTAACTTAGTATGCAGGTTGCCGTGATCTGCTACTTGTTGTTTACCTATAAATTTAAATTTTATTTATATGTTTGAGTGAGGCCCATTATATTATATAAAAAAAAATCTATTTTATCCATTTATCATTTAACTTTTTTTTATTAACTTTTATTAGATATATTGTAGCATTTGATCTATCACCAAACATAATAACATGTAAAGCATTTTATCATACAAATTTTAATAAAAAATATTATAATTTATATTAATTTCAACAAATTTCTTATTGTAATGTGTTATTATTTTTTTTGAAATATATTTTTTTATTGAATATAACAACAAAAATTTGATTGCTTCTTAAAATATTAAATTGGCGCGTAAATTGTATTTTATATTCGAAATTAAATTGATGCTTAAAATGATACATCCATCTCTTAATTATAAATTTAACAATATTTATCTATCTTCTTAGTTTATTTTATTTTTGATCAATGTTCCGTATCACTATTCATCATTTGTTAATTTATGTCAATTCGCTAAAATTATAATTAAAATTCCATAACTCCAATAAATCAACAATTTTTATAATAATTACTTAATTTATTTAACTGAGTAAATAAATATTTTATAATGATAACTATGAATTTTTTTTGATACAAATGATAACTATGAATTTATGCTCATAAAAAAAATCTTTCAATTTTTAATTTAGAAAATAAAATTATTAACATAAGGTCTTAATATTGTTTAATTTGATACTCTACTTACTTATAAATTTCATTATAATATAATTGATATATGTACATATTTACCACTCATTTTCCATTATATAATTACCCTTTATCATGTGTTAGACAAGATGGCAAAACGAGGGGGGGGGGGGGGGCGAGAGAGAGAGAGAGAGGAGAGAATTAATTAGCATTGATTAACTTTCCTACTTATTAGAATTCTCTCCTCATTAATCCCTTAAATTGAGGAGATTTGAAAATATATGTACCATATTTTTAATAATTCAAAATAAATAATTGTAATTTACATAGCAGGTTATAGGTCAAAATAAAATATATAAACCTGTTAAAATTAAATTTAAGTACACATGGTAATTAATTAAGGCTATACCTAATATTAGGTAGTACAAAACTACCTTTTATTAGAAGCCCCCTACTGTCATTCCACAATTTATTGTAGTTAGGTTTCTCTTTTTCTTTTTCTTTGAGCGTCCACTTGGATGAGTTTTTTTTTTTTTAAAGAGAAGCACTTTTTTTTTTTGGATAAAAAGCAATTCAAAACAAAAAGATTGTGTTTGAATATATATTTTTTTAAAGTAGAAGTTAGGGGAAAAAAAAAAAAGTCAAAAGACCTTTTTTTAAAAGCTACTGGGAGTAGTTTCAAATAAAAAAATATTTTTTTTAAAGAGAAATAAAAATACATTTTAAAATACGTTTATTATTGTATTCAAAAGCAAAGCTATTTAGCTTAAATAAAAAGCTCTATTATAAAAAGCATAACTCAACAAATATTTTTTTTTAAACTAATCAAAACTGGCCCTATGTTAATATTCAAAGCACAAACTCCTAATATATGTCATAGTAAAATAGTAAATTACCAAATATCATAAATTATTATTCAGTATATGAGTACATAAATTACTATTTTAATAGACAAATGTCCAATCAATAGGTATAAGCACCACACCAGTTATCAGCTAATCTAGCGAGATGATACGTTAGATTCCTTAAACGACGTTTAGGATTTGAATCATGAAGTTGTGAATTGAGCAATTGGATTGAGAGAGTCATCCCCATAATAGATATCTACAGTATCCAATTCGAATTAATTTATTAGTAAAACCAAGAGACTTTGCTTAAAGAAAACCTTTTTAATATGCTAAGGAATGTCCCTATTAAAAATTGTCTAGGAATGGTCAATATTCTATATATAGGAAAAAATGACAGATAGAAAATATTTTGTTCGGAAAATTCTAGATTTTTATCTTAGACAAAAAGTCGATATTGATGTTTTCATGGAACAACGTGCAAATTTGGAGTCTCTAAAAAATCAAAAGCAGAACAAAAAAAAGAAAAATAGAATAGTTTTCAATGGGTTAACTAATTTGTAAACTACTGAAGTGTTAGAATGGGCCGGCCCTGTAGCCCAATGGTTCAAAACATGACAGGCCCACATTTAATGATCCAACATTAACTAGTCCACCAATCAAGCCCAATATTAGCCCAGTTTATTAAAAAAATGTACGTATCTAAGCTCTATTTTTTAACTTTGAAGCATGTCAACATGCAGCCTCATATTAAAATGTAAATAAATAAATTTGTCAAAAAGATTTAAGTGAAAAAATTTCAGCAAGATGTACATGGTAGAGGTTGAGTTATTCACAGACTATGGGATCTAACTCGATTTTGAAAATCAACATAGATCATTTGTAATATATAATTGTTAATCTCGTCTGGAGACGGAGCTAGGGGTTGGGGTGGAGGGGGCAGTTGGTCCCTTTTAATTTTGTGTCTAGCTAAAATTTATATATATTTTCTTGAAAAAAAATTTATTTTTCAATCTACCTTACGGACCCAAATCGTAGAAATATATTTAATTTCAACATTGTCCCTAAAATCAAAAATTTTGGATCTGTCCTTAGATAGGATGGACCCCCAATTTTTGAGAATCATACTATTGTATATATTAATTACTAAAATTAAAAAAAAAAAAAATTGCCCCCTTAAAATAAAAAAAATTAGCTTTTATTATAAATTATAGAATAAAAAAAATTACGTTTACCATTCTATATTATTTTTTGGTATTTTTTTTCTTTCTCTATTTCCCCTTGTTCTCTCTATCTTCTTCAATCATATTTCCTCTCTTCCTCTTTATTCTATTTAAACAAAAACCCTAACAATCCCATTAGGTATTTAACCTTTTCTGAATGCAAAGTACAATAAAGTGTTGTTTGCTAACTTTTTATTTATATGTTGATTAATTGTATTATGGTCGAGTTTTGGCCTTTTGGGCAGAAATTCAAGTAGGTTTGATGATAAATTTTGATAATTGATGAATATTAACATTGATGAGTCTTAATAAATATTGGTTGGGTTATTGAACGTAAATGAATCTTGTTGTTTTGAGACTTGATGTTTAATTGAGACTGATATGGTGAATGTAACGATGGAGAGAAAAAAATTAGAAATAAGAGAAGATTTTTTTTTATTTTTTATTTTAACTATATTTCTTGATGATGAAGAACAAAATGATAAGAAGAAGAAGAAGATGTCTTAGCACATTTTGAGTCTTGATTATATATATATATATATGGATCTATGACAACTTTTTTGAAACTTGTTAAAAAATTACTTTGTTGTGTATCTTTAAAAGATGAGTTTGATGCCATAAAAAGCGTCAAACCCAATTTAGAATGCCTAAGTTAAATAAATAGGCTAGCGAGTTTAACTTCTAAATGTTTGATACATTTATATTCAATTATACTTCGTTGCTTTGAATATTTTTGTTTAGAACCAAATCTTATTTTAGAATATATTACATATGAACAAATATACTAAATGTTGTTGTTTTATATGTCAATATTAATTATTATCATATATTATCTTTATGTATATTTTTAACAACTAATTATCTTTAAAAAAAAATCACCCCTTTAAATCAAATTCCTGACTCCGCTCTACTTTTGACCCATTACAAGGAATAAGCAAACAATTTGGTGATAATATTCTACATGTATGAATAAATTGGCCGAGGTTTCAAGTTCTAAAGGAATTGATTAGGTAACCAACCAACACACATCCTCTTTAAAAGATACAATGGAAAAGAAAAGGAAATTA
This sequence comes from Petrea volubilis, assembly GCA_026212405.1. NCBI lineage: Eukaryota > Viridiplantae > Streptophyta > Magnoliopsida > Lamiales > Verbenaceae > Petrea > Petrea volubilis. The sequence continues at coordinate 27,108,116 of CM047874.1, read as the reverse complement.
CATGATAAAGCAAGCTTTTTACTTGTCATGATTCATGCGTAATGTATAATATGCAATTGTTCCATTCTAAAGATCCTAATACTACTTTTTTTTTCTTCGATTTTCAACCATTCGATTTTCGATCCACTGACCGACTAGTTCGAATGCAAGTACTGTCGAAGCTCAAAATGTGGGCGCTTGTTCGAACTCTGTTGCTTAATTCACAACTTCAAGATCTAAAAACTCTAAGTGGTGTTTAACAAATGTAGCACCTCGTCATGTTATACGAATTGATAGGTGGTAATAGAGTTATTTTCAAATAATTATAATACATGCTTGGAAAATCACCGGTGGAGAATCATTTATGAAGTACATTTTTCAAACATGGAACAGTAGACAACAACATCTAGATGCATATATAATCATGGGGAAATATGTTGGTTTTTTTTTTCCCTGTTCAAATTGCCTTACAACTCACGAAATAGAAAAATCAAAGACCAAAATGAACTTTGCATTGCTTTAAACACCAAATAATAAAAAGGATGCAACATTTTTTCTCTTTGGTTTCCACTTTATAATCGAATAAAGAAGGATTTTGATTCTTCTCCATCCATATTTTAAGTACAAAATTAATTTAAACTTAATCACATTCTCATCATTGATTCACACACACACACACACACACACACACACACTTTTTCTCCAATGAAACACCCAATTAACTTCCTAAAGCAAAAAGATAAATCTTGACTTTGGGGGCACATATATGTGTCTAAAATGTCTTTGCTTGCATGTGATTTATAAGAGAATCAACAATAGGCATCTTTGGACCCCATTACTTGACATTGTTTTCCTTAGTAAGATATAGTTAAGGAAAGTTCTAAATTGAATCAGCCACATTAGTTGTTTTTATCATTTTAACTGCTTAGTTTCTCACAAAAGAAGATGTCTTTAAAACTTGTAAGTATTAAGATGCCGGATCCTACTTTAAAATGTAATATTCTGAGTGTTTGTATAGAACTTCTACAACGCGCACGAATAATTTATATAATTAATCACGATATGAAAAAACTCATATCAATATCAAAAATTTATTGTCTTCTGAATTTCCCTTAATTTTTTTTTTTTCATTTTGATAGCTGATAAGGCTATTATAATTATTAAACCTTCACAACGATAGTTCTAAATAGTATTATAAGATGTTTTAAGCAGTTTATCCAATTAGGCTAATCCTTTTAAGTCTAATTTCTTCTAATAGTATCAAATAGGATTCTCCATTTCAAAACAATATTAATGTTTCATCTCCTATTTTAGAATTCACATTCATGTCATGTATATAAAATTACTTAATTATATAATTGGCTTAAGAATATCTTTATACTTCTCGTATATTTATGCATTAAAATAGGAGATGAAATAAGATTTGTAACAGAGGATCTCGTGAGTACTAGTACATCCATGATCAAAGAACTTATTGTGGTTGGGTGTCAAAGATATTGGTCACTGCTCCATTGAGTGTTGGCATGCTAAGCAAACACATGGAGTGTGTGACTTTTCCAACAAGGCCGAATATAATACACAAGAGGCTACATGGACAGTACAGAGGCTCCATTCTCTTTTGATTGTGATTCGTCCCCTCGAATCTATATAAAGTTATATGAAATCGTGCAATATTAGAATTTCTGACTCCGTCACTGCTTTTACTGTATCGTCTCTCCCTATTCTACTTGGTGCCTAGGAAAGTGACCACTTTATAACCAAGCATAAATAATATTCCCCCATTGCCAAATTGCACCATCACTTGTGACATTGTGGAGAGCTGTGGTTTAGGGATTTTCACACTCAAGAAGAGTTAGGCAAAAAGAAACCAAAACAAGAGAGAGAGATAGAAGGGAGGATGAATAGAAAAATTTCCATGAAATCCCAAACTCCTCTCCCCATGAAAAGATCATCTTCAATGGCAGCGGCGGCGCCGGCTACGAACTCACATACGCTGATGGAGTTCCCGACTTCGCCTCAGCCAGCCGGTCTGGGAGATGAGATCACTCATTACACCCACTCCAAACACCCCTTGAAAGAAGTGAGTCTTGCCGAGCTGTTCACGTGCGCCGGATGCAAGGAGTATGGAGCCGGCAAGAGATTCGCCTGTCAGCAGTGTCAGTTTCAGCTCCACGAGTTCTGCGCCGTCTGCCCCCCGGTCTTGAATAACCATCCCCTTCACGGCCAACACCAGCTCGTTTTTCATGCGAAGCCTAAACAAGGTACATATTAATTTCTACTACTAGTTGTGGTTGTTGTTGTGTGTGTGTTTTTGAATCCCGTGAATACCAATACTACGTGTTCCTGTTTTATTGGATTTACACCACCATGCAACATCTATGATGTCCCATTTTTAGTTCAACAAAAGGGTATACGAATTTGTCCATATAAGGGTTGGTTTAGTGATAGGGTCAAGTATTATGCTAGCCTCCCCTATAATTATGTGTTATTGTACAAGTCTTTTTTTTTTTTAAAATTCAGAAAATGACGAGTACCCTTTTGTGATACAAGATAACAAATTTTATGAATAAATTTGAATATATATCCTCATTTATATATGTGAGAGTGAGAGTGAGAGCAAGCATGAAGTGAAGATAAGTTACAAGTAAGATGTTTAATTTTGAAACTAAGAGGAAGTATTTGTAATTCTGCATAACTATAAAGGGAATGTGGTAATGTTGAAGCAGCTACTTTTGAAGAGAGAGAGAGATAAGCTATATAAAACTAACCAATGGTATTGTTTTAACATTAGGAGGTGGGATCTCATGGCCAAGGTGTGAGGTCTGTGGCAAGTCCACCAAAGGGTTCATCTTCAGATGCAGGGCATGTAGCTTTCAAATGCACCCGTGCTGCGCCATGCTCGCCACTGACATCAACTTCCTAGCGGTCCACGCCCACCCCCTCCATCTCCTCCCAGCGATAGGCACCACCGGAAGCACGGCCAACAACGGGGCGGCAGCCCCCAACTGCGGGGAGTGCAACAAGAAGCGGCGGGGCAGGATATACCGTTGCACGGTGTGCGAGTACCATCTGCATGCTGTGTGCGCCAAGAATGTCGTCAATGGCCTCCAGCCCAACGGTATCACCCCCCCCGAGAAGCCGAGCGCGGTGGGGACCGTTGCACGTTTCGCGTCTCAGGTCGTGATTGAGTTCATTGGTGGGTTGATTGAGGGCTTTGGAGAGGGCATGGGGGAAGTGCTGGTACAAAACTTTGCTGGAGGGAGGTGCACTAATAGGGGGAGGGTTAATCAATGAGTTGCTTCAAAGATTTGATGCCTAAGAACTATAATCATCGGTTGATATTCCTCAATCCACAAGGGGGGTCTTGGTAATTATAAGCATTCTAGGGGGTGTTTCCGTAATTTTTTCTAAACTCAAGGGTGCTTGGCTTAATTAGCCCACACACACACACACACATACACACACATATATATATTTGATGACTAAGAACTATAATCATCTGTTAATTTTCCTCAATGCACAAGGGGGTCTTGGTAATCATAAATGTTCTTGGGGGGGGGGGGGGTGTTTGGTAATTTTGGCTAAACTCAGGGGTTTTCAGTGTAATTAGTCCCTGCATGCATACATACATACATACATGCATATATATATATATATATATTATATATACCTTGTGCTCCAAAGTTAGGCCTCTGAATATGTTCATCTACTTCAGTGATGATGCTAATTTGGGGCACTAATAATGAAAAAATCAGCTCACCATTGTCCTGCTCCTATGCAAAATGTGTAAAATGGGAGTCGATTGGTTGTATTTGCGATCTTATTTTTTATTTTTATTGTTGTAAAATTATTCTTATATTTGTATTTTAGATTTGGTGTGAAAGCAGAAGTATTCTTCAATGTATATTGTAAAATATTAAATTGCTAAATTGAGAACAAATTAATACTGCTCGCTCTCTCTCTCTCTCTCTCTCTCTCTCTCTCTCTCTCTTCTATTTTAAGGTTACATCCATCAAATAATGTATGGGTAATCATTCTCTCTCTCTCCCTCTCTCTTTTATTTTAAGGTTACATCCGTCAAATAATGCATGGGTAACCATTCTCTCTCTCTTTCCCCCTTCTATTTTAAGGTTACGTCTGTTAGATAATGTATGGGTAATCATTGTTTAGTATATAATTGGTCTCATATGAGAAAGTTATATCTTCTTTCAGAATGGGACAACAAATGTATCTCAACAAATTGGGTTGAAAGATTGCTCCCATAATGAACCGTTGCAGTACCCAATCCGAATTAATCGATTGGTGGATCAGAACCGAATGTCTAAGACAAAAATCAACCAAATTAATGAGTGAAAAAACATTAAGACAAAGGATATGTGCACTTTCACAAAGAGCAACTTAAAGTATTTGAAAGATCATTGTGATTCATAAAAGATATAGAGATGAATTTACACAAGAATTTAATCAGGACTCATATCAATCAGCAGAAACACTATATATTACAGATCCTTGAGAACCACCTATACTCTCTTATTGCATTTATATCCAGAAGAAAAAATACTTCTCTTCAGCTATGCCTACAGTACCGTAATGTGGGAGACCTATATTTTTACATTAACAAATTAACAAAAATTACAGTGAAAAATTTCTTCGAATGCACGACTATCGGGGTCGAATCTTGCGCATCCCACGGCTACTCTTCCGCGGTCAATGAATCAATAGCTGGCTTGTGCTCTTCTCCTCATGTTCATCCGCGCCTTGATTGCATCAAAGCTTCAGTTTTGTGCTTGTTTGGTAAACTTGATAAGAACGCGTTCTTTACCTTAGAGCTAAGATGAACCGTACCCCAAGTTTTCCCATACGAATGGAGAAACACAACCAACTTTCGGGTGCCCTCGTAGCATAAGACACACACATGCACACACAGCAGCAACAACGAGTATCGAGTGGATGTACGGGCGTTGCAGCAATCCTTTCGAACTGGGAAACCTTTTGCCGTATCCACATGCTGCAACAGCTGCACATTTGGAACAAGATTTTTGCTTAGTTTTCTTGGAATTGTCTGGCTGTATCTGGACTTGCTTGATCTCGTCTTTGATTGTTACGGAGACTTGGCCGTTTTGCCTGTCTGCAAGCTTCTGAGCAACGAGTTCATTGTATGAATGATTGTTCCTCATTTGGGCGTACACGTATGGAGAAAGACCGTTCGCATCGAGAACAGAACTCCAACTTAGCAATCCAATCTACAAAAGAGATGTATTAGGAAAGGTTAGAGATAGGTTCTTCGAATGTTACAAAGCAGATTGGAATATGATGCAACTTGCAAGTACAGGT
>CM047874.1:27052303-27102303 GCA_026212405.1 Petrea volubilis | reverse complement strand
ATTATTGTTATTATTTTCTTTACCATTGATAATTATATTTGATATAGTAAATAACTATTAATACCTTCACGGAAGTGCCTATATTTATATATGTTGTTTTTAAAAGCCCTAGCAAAAGAAATATAATTTGTCAATTTTAGATTAAAAAAAATTGAATTTTCAAAGTAACATTTTATATCTAACAAGTTTCGGAGTATGTTTGGATGAATTTTTTAGAAAATAAATACTTATTTTTTGAAAAAAAAATACTTCAACGAAAAAATTGTTTTTGAATGAGGTTTTAATGAAAAAAAAGCCAGAGCCAAAAAGGGCCCTTATAAAAGGTATTCAAAATAATTTTAAATAAAAATATCTTTTAAGACATTTTTAATTACTGAAATTAAAACATAAAATACCTTGATTTGAAAAGAAAAATCTATTATAAAAATACGATACAAAAATACTTTTTTGAAACGCATCCAAACGCGCTGTTGGTCTATATATTTTCTTCTATGTTTTGAAGTTTAGGTGGGGGCTCGGGCAGATGCAATACAAAACACATTGCGTGTGTTACAAAATTTAAATTAATTCTTAATTAATTGCGCATTTATTCATCAACTTGTTATTTCTTAGTATTTAAGATTTTTGGGTTTTGGACTGTCCAATGGATATTCATAATTCTATGGTCTTAATTAATTCTACGATTGATTAAACTTTCTTGTATGGAATTGTGTGTGTGTGTGTGTATATGTATATATATAATTATTTTAAATGAAATTAATTGATACAATTATAGAAATATTTTCTTCTACAAATTTAGCCTCGGCCATTTTTGAATTATAATTCTCTCTATATTTTTCCTTAAGAGCAATGTGTGTACATATCCGTGACCAATAAAGTATGGATTGTATGAACAAAACAGAAATGGACGAGTCTGATATAAAAGTCGTAAATTAACTAATAATGACTTTTTATTGCATACGAAATGTATATAGTCCGATGCATAGTGCTACAATATTGGACATTTCTTTTGAGGGAATATAAGAGATAAAAGTTTAAAGGGGGGTTTTAGGATCAGTTTGGATTATCTGCATCAAAATCGTGCTGTATTTTTTTCTTTATTTATGATTACATAATACATATATCAGTGGAAGGTTAAAATAAGAAAAGAGAATCTATAATTTTGTTTTCCATATTATTAGTTTTTTTTTTTTTTTGTTTTAATCTCAATCGCTCACCAATATACGTATGTATTATTGAATAGATGAGAAGATATAGTACGTTTATGTAGCAGGGAATCCAGATAGAATCTTCTATTCTAAAATGATATTTTATATTCTATTCTATAATTCACATTCATACCATATGTATAAAATTACCTTTTTAATCATACACTTGGCTTTGGATCTTTATATTAGGAGATAAAATACTATTTGAAAAGGGGATCTGAACTGGTTTTAGGACAATAGATGCAAATGATGGGACAATATTGATTCGTTGCAAAATTCTATTTCGAATCAAGTTTGGTCATAGCAAGACGGATCACGTAATGAGTATAGTATACTTATTGTGTGATTGATATATATTTAGGAAATATCAATCAATCATACAATAAAAATATTACACTTGTCTTGTAATTTATCGAGTGCGGATAAGTCGGATTCGGATAAGAGGTGTACTGATCATGAGTCATACATATATGTGTGTGTATATACAAGTGGGTGTGGGTGTGGGTGTGGGTGTGTTTTATTTATTTATTTTTTGTTTTAACAATCCGATTTCGATTCATTGATCGAATAATTCGGATCGAGTACTATAGATGCCCATTATGAGAATGATTATCTTAATCCAGTTACTTCATTCATAATACTAAAATTCAAACTGTGAACGTTGTTTAATGAATTTAGTATCTGATCTCGCTCGACGAATTTATAATTGGTGTGTGTTTTATTTATAATAAGAAAGAGGGAGTGATATATTGCATATGTTGGCGTGCGATTTGAGGAGTGACGCGGTGGATTTGACACGTTTTCGCTTACTATTCTCCCTCACCTCCACCGCCGTACATAAAACATCTTATAATACCACAATTCTTGGAATTTTCTTCAACACACACACACACACACGCAGAGACAGATATATATGTATATTAGCAACAGAATTTACTATACAAACACCACAGTCCACACACAACATTGTATTTGTATATTTTGACAATGACTTTTATTGGATAAATTATCGTATTCGACCCAAGATCATCATAATAAACTGATATATTGCTGTATATTACATGTCATTGAAAACCCAGGTCAGCAGGACATTGGGCCTTGATTAGCCCATTAAAGAGTGTAGTGATCCAGCCCAGATATTGAGGCCCACGGGCTTCTTTGGGCCGGAAGACTCTTTAGTCCACGTTTCTTAAAATGCAATGCATGTATGTACATATGTGTGTGTGTGTGTGTGTGTGTGGAGAGAGAGAGAGAGAGAGAGAGAGGTGAAATGTTTTTTTGTTTTTTTTTGAGGGAAGAGAGGTGAAATGTTTTTTTGTTTTTTTTTGAGGGAAGAGAGGTGTAATGTTGACTAATATGTTGGTGGGAAGGGTCGACAAATTAGTGACAAGGCACATTATGTGGCCACCTGATCAATTCCTGTCAAATTCCTATGTATCACCATTAATCCATCATTCATGTATGATTTAACGCAAATAAACACTTCAACCAAGACAGAGAATCTTATATGTCTGTGGTGTTAGCTCCACTCACCCAACATATATTCCATTTCAATAATACAATCAAATTATACCCTCCATGTGCATGTCATCGCCCCCACATGCTTGTCATCATTAATTATATTAATCGCTCATGCTAGACTTTTTAAATAATGCTTACGGTTCGAATATTAGAGTTATGAATGAAACGACTTAGTTGCAAAGGTCGACTCTATATTGACACTCTAATATTCGAATTCAAATTAGTCAGCCAGTGAATTAAAATGTGTGGCTAAATAACTTATATATATATATATATATATATATATATATGAGTAAATCACGTTAAGCACATCAATTTTTGCGATTTTTTATATTTTAGTACCCAACCTTTATCGATGTGCGTTTTAGTATCTAACATTTATCATTTTATGCATTAATTGTCTTTTTTCACTACTTCGGTGGAATTTTTGAAAATATTCCACCAGAATAGTGTTAAAAAAAATATTAGCACGCAAATGATAAAAATTAAGTATTAAAACATACATTTACAAAGTTGAATACCAAAATGCAAAATACTATAAAAATTAAAGTGCTTAATATAATTTATCCTCTATATATAACGTACATATAGATTTATTGGTGAACAAACAAACAAATGTAAATGCAGGCTGAATTGATGTTCAACAACGCAGGCATTAACTATTATTAAAAAGCTAACGATTTTTATTCGTCCATAGTCAACATGCAGTTTTGGAATTGATTTCAACGAATGGTTTGAACATAAGAATATAGTAACCTAACTTAGACAACTTATGTGCAATGTGTAAAATAATGCAATATGTGGTGGATATATTGAATAATTTCACATGCATACCAAAACCCACAAGTCCAATAACGGAGCCAAGGGGGTGATTAGAGGGTGCAGTTGTCACCCCCTTCAAGTTCATATCGAACTAAAATTTTCCTATATTTTTATAAAAATTTTGAATTTTGCCCCGCTAAATTATAAAAATTCCTTTAATATTTTATAGAAATTTGATTCGCTCTCTCCTAGACGAGAATTTCTAACTTTATCCTTGCATAAGTCTTTTTGACACTAACACGAGCCAATTAGGGTGGCCATTTTTGTAGAAAAAAAATACTTCAGATAAAAAAATTGTTTGGCTAATCTTTTTCACTGAAAGAAGAAATTAGAAAAAAAAAATTCTTGCAAATGATTCTTTCCGAAAGTTATCCAAAGCATTTTTAATTATTCATACAAAGTCAAAACACGAAACAGATATCTAGGCCTAAAAAAAAAAGAAGTTCTAGTAACAAAAACGCAATTCAAAAAATAGTTTTTGAACTCATCAAAATAGGCCATATCACACATATATTTTCATTCCATCACTAGCGCTATTGGGGAGCACAAAAAAATAAAATAAAATATCACATTTCAATGAAGTGTGTGAAAAGAAATAAATATATGTGTGTGTATTTATGTGTATGCATGGCTAGCCAAGAGAAAATAATTGAAATTGAGACTTGAGTACAAGTACAAAAAAAAATTCAGAAAGCAAATATTGATCGACCATAGATAGAAATGTGAATGTATTATTTTTAGGGATGACAATGGGTCGGGTTTGGTATGGGTTTGACCAAACTCAAGACCCGACCTGTAAAATTTTTTTTGGATTCGGAACCCGTCCCAGATTCGGTGGGTCCCTGAATCGAACCCGAACCTGCAGGGGACCTGAACCCGGTAGATTGGACCCATTGAACCCGCTAGGTTCTAAAATCCTTCCCAACCCGCCCGCGAAATCTACCCAAATAAATTAAAATTTCATTTTCTAATAAATTTCTTTAAATGAAACATCAGAAGCTTATGTTCTCTCTCTCTCTCTCTCTCTATATATATATATATATATATATATATATATATATAATTTTAGAACTTTAACCATACACCATATAAATCAAATCAAATAGGTAAATTGTAGATTAAATACACCGATATATAAATATGTACATATATATATGTAATGTTTTAATCAAGAACAAGAAAAGATTAAGTTGGGGGAGTATAGAGATGCCTCTTAAAAGGCGACGGTAGGGCTGTGTTGGAATTAGTGCTTTTTGTTAGGGCGTGATTTAGGCTACGATATTTAGTCGAGATGAGAGTTGGACTCTCTGTCCTTAAGACGAGATTGCCCCGCACTGGTGCTAACGAAACCAACAATCGTCTCCCAATATACAACGACTAACTTTCCGAAAAAGGAGTACTCCAATTTTCGAGAAACGACAAATTTACAAGGTGTTTGAACTTACGGAACTTGTTGTAATGCTTCTGGAGAGTATTAGGAGTGAGATGCATAGTGCATTAAGTGAATTCGGATTCTGATGGATGAAATGGCAAATGCAGGGGGGGTTATTTATAATATCTGAAGAGTTGCAGCTGAATGTATAAAGGGCTGCAACTGCTGGGACTTGCACTGGTTCGGTTAGGTCCGAACCGATATTAGCAGTGGTTCACGCGCGCTTCGCACCGGTTCGGGTGCGGCTAGCTATTGGCTGCACTCTGGTGCGATCCGAGCCCGACTCCGCGCATTGGTTTGCAATTTCAGTTCAATTCAAGCTTATTTGAACCCAGTTTCAATTCAGGTTGTGCCCAAAAAGAAATATAATATATTAAGTCGAACCTGCTCCCAAGCCCGGCCTGACGGATGGCAGTGCGCTTGTGGGTTTGGTTGGAGCCGATCAACCCGTAGGTCCTCTTTCCGTTACACACTTGTAAACCTCCAAGGGGCCAACCCTTACTTTCAACTAGCCACGTAAATACAAAACTTTCTTGTATTATTTTTCTTATGTGAGACAACCACATACTACAACGTAACACTCCATTTTTGACTTTCATCTAGTCATCTCATGCATTTAATTTCTCATTCAACTTAAATTGATTTTGAGAAATTAAATACATTTTTCATATCTACTCGTGACGTAGATTACGGATAATCAGCTTGTTTTCCAAACCAACAAATAGAGCTTCATCAAATCATTGGCCAAAGTTGGTCATTTACCAACTTGTATAACCAATTTTTCTAACAGGGCTGTTGGGCGGCTGTCGATTGTTGCTACTACTGCAGCTGTTGGAGGCGGGTTGTTGCTGCTGTGATGATGGACGACGGGCGGCGATGGGTGGGTGGTAGTGACATGAGACCGGTCAAGAGAGAAGAGTTTGTATATTTGATATATATTAAATATATATATATATATGGGTCAGGTTCGCTTGAACTCGAAACCCGACCCGAACCCGTACAAGTCTAGAATTTTAGACCTGTAGCCTATCACGAGCGGGTTGGGAACCTGCCAAACCCGAACCCATTGCCATCCTTAATTATTTTGGCTAAGAAAACAAGTCGCAATCATAATCTGTTAAATAAGTGTAATTACTTTAATCATGTTATATATCTACTTTTTTCAAATTATATATAAATTACATTACAAATGTAAAATAATGACCGCGTAATTAGCTTTGGTCAACTAAATGTATGTAAACACACATTTACTTGGATATTTAAAAGAGTTTTTGAAATAGTTGCTTTTAAGTGTGTGTATATGTGGATATCATCTTTGATAGACAAAATGCCGGATAAGATTTTCTATTTTAAATTTGTGCCCCATCTCTTATTTTATATTACATATGTATGCCACGCATATCAAATTATTTTCTAAATTATACATTTGACTTGAGATTCACACAGTTGACGCACATACATATTCTGAAAGAAGAGATGAAACAATACATGTTGTAATGTAAAGTAATTCTTGACAAGGAGAGTAGTAATTTTTTGTAATACCTTAAATTAGGACATTCTAGTCGAATCAAGTTTGACCATATTAATGATAATGGTGTGGTCAAAATATTAAATTTGCAATATGCAATATTATCAGAGGAACTTGCCATGTGGTTGATATACAATTGAGAAATAGTGATCAATTATATGACCAGTGTATTAATATTTGTTATATGATTCATTGGTGTAGTTAAATCAATTTTGAACAAGAATTTTGCTATTATTAGTGTGTTTTTTTCAAAAAGAGCCATCGATCGACAAGTACAACAGACCTATCAAGCTTGACCAAACCAAATTTCGACTAGAATTTTTCCTAAAATATAACCAAAGCCAAGGAGAGTTGTAATTTTTTGTAATACCCTTAAATTAGGGCATTTTGGTCGAATCAAGTTTGACCAAATTAAAGATAATGACGTGGTCAAAATATTAAATTTTCAATATTATTGTGGAAAACTTGTCATGTGATTGGTATACAATTTATAAAGAGTAACAAATCACATGAAGAGTGTATTAATACTTGCTACATAATTTGTTGGTGCAGCCAAGATGAGTTTGAACAAAAATTTTCCTATTATTGGTGTGTTTTTCTGAAAAACACGATCAATCAATAAGTACAACAGATTTATTAAGTTTGACCAATCCAAATTTCTACTAGAATTTTCACTAAAATATAGCCACAACCAAAGAGAGTAGTAATTTTTTGTGATATCTTAAATTAGGACATTTTAGTCGAAGTAAGTTTGACCAAATTAATGATAATGACGTGGTCAAAATATTAAATTTGCATTATTATCGGAAAAAACTTATCATATGATTGGTATATAATTTAAAAAGAATGATCGATCATATGATAAGTATATTAACACTTACTACATTACTCATTCGTACAATCAAATCAAATTTAAATAATAATTTTCCTATTATCGGTATATTTTCAAAAAAGGTGATCTATCAACAAGTATAATAGATTTATTTAGTTTGACCAAACTAAATTTTGCCAAGAATTTTTCCTAAAATATAGCCAAAAACAAGGAACTTATATCTGAAGCGTAGATTCTGGAAGGATGAGAGAGAGAGTGCGTGATTTCTGCATTTCTGGGAACTTAGTCAACCAAAACGTCATCGCATATGAAACCACCCCCCCTCTCGCTGTCTGAAAACAAGAGAAAAGGATTAGTTAAATAACAAGATTAGCACGACAAATCAAAACCACGGCATCCCCAACGTTCCTTGTTGACGGCGTCGTTTTAGTCAAAATCCCAACCTCTCGGCCCACAGAACCATTTCCCCTCTCTCTTTTTAAAACGCGTCAACGGTCTCAAATTTCGGTACACTCCTCATTCTGCGCGCTCCCTCTCTCTCTCTCTCTCTCTTTCTCTGTCTCTCTCTCATCCTCAATCTTCAGCACACTCAAATCATATTTTGAATCACGATTTTTTGGTTTATCACCATAAAGGGAAAAAAGGATTGATATAGAAATGGGTGTGTGTTTTTCTGCTGAATCGTTGGATTACAGTTACGGCCACCAGAAACCGTCGGCGAACGTGGTTCTACTTACCGGAGAATTGAGCCGGTACTCTCTTCCGGTGACCGCCGCTCAGGTCCTTCAATCGCAACCCCCCTCCGCCGCTGCCGACTCGGATTCGTTCTTCCTCTGCAACTCCGACCGGTTGTCTTTCGAAGAATACATACCGCCTCTGGACCTCGACGACGAGCTCGAGCCGGCTCAGATCTACTTCCTGCTCCCGAAATCCAAGCTCCAGTACCGTCTCTCCGCCTCCGACATGGCAGCGCTGGCCGTGAAGGCCAGCGTCGCGCTCGAGCAGATCAACGGTTCGAGTAGCCGCCGCCGGCGGAGAGCACGGATTTCGCCGGTGGTCGCGGTGGAGGAGAATCCTCAGTCGACGCATACTGTTGGTCGGAATATCAAGAGTCCTGTTGATCATCGCCGTGATCGGAGTAGCGCGGCGAAGTCACCGGCGGCGGCGCTAGGGGTTTCCAGATCGGGTTCTGTGAAGAAATTCACGAGATTTTCTTCGAGACGGGCTAAATTAGCCGTTCGATCTTTTAGGAATAAGCTTTCCACCATTTATGAAGGATCTGTGCTTCTCGTCGCTTAATTTTTAATATGTATTTTTTTCAGATTTTGTTTATTGCCTAGGTTGTGAAAATAGAAAAATTATTGCCCTAACTCGGTTCGATCGAATTCAACCAATTTCGAAGTAAGAGTTAATATAATTATCATGTAATTAATTATTTTTTCTAATTATATCTTAATCACGTGATAAGTATAATAATGTGATTAGTCATAATACGGTCGAATTTAGTGCAGACAAGAATTTTTCAGAAAAATGGTAGCTGAAAAATTTGAAATAGGAAAAATAGGGGGAAATTTTAGTTCAGATCAAGTTTGATTGAACCAGAATTGATCACATGGTAAGTATTTTATATTTATTCGGTGATTGATAGATAATTTAAAAAGAGTGATCAATCATTTAATAATTATAATACACTTGATATGTAATTTATTGGGTTCGATCAAATTAAATTTGAGGAAAAGTTCTCCAAAAAAGGACATTAAAATTGTTTATTTTTTTCTTTATTTGATTTTAGGGGAGTTTGTTGGATGGATAAACGATGCGTGTAAAAAAGTTGCTTGTCTGAAATATATGAAAAGCTGTTTCCATTTTCATTTTATGGAGTTGTTATGATTGTTTGTGTTGATATTCATGATAGTTATTCGGTAGAAGTTATTTTTATTTTGCACAATATGGATTAACTATGACGACCAAGATTCCTGTTTTGAATTGTGATCATCTTTGTTAAAATTGTGGTATCGATTTTAAAGACTTCAGTACAATTGTTATGGTGGTTAAATTTTAGATCAATTGACGATATTCAAACCCCATAACTATAAGGTATTGAATTTGATTATCAATTGAAATTATGTTTTATTTCTATCTTGTAAGTAGTTTATTTGTTTTACTTAATAGTAGTTTGTTTGTTCGATTGTGGTGGAATAAGTCAGTAATTTACAAAAAAATTTCGGTGAAGTTTGAATTTTTATGGAAAAAATTATCCTTCAAAGCTCAATATTTTGTAGTTATTTTACTTGAATTGCCAAATCTCATAAATAAAGGGTCCAAAATGAAAGTCGTCCGACACACATAACCTAAAATACAATTTTGTAAGAAAAAATGAGAGGACTAAAGCGCAACGAAAACTAAATATGAGAGAATGTACTGGTACATTGAAAAAATGAAGAACTAGCGTGAAATGAAATATAAACATAAAGGAATTATAATAAAATATGTGAAATAATAAAAAACTACGGTGGCACGCAAACTAAACATGAACAACTATTTAGGAGATTTAGTCCAAAAAATCTTATTGTAACTAATAACAGTTTTTATCACTTAATATTTATGGTGAAACAAGAATTTTGCTGTTGATACGTCATATAGTGTCACAATTTCTCTCTCTCTCTCTCTCTCTCTCTCTCTCTCTCTCTCTCTCTCTCTCCCCCCTATAATTTTCGCCCCTTATAGAGCATGCTTCAAACTGGGATTAATCCAAGAATTCTCCAGACTTTCATACTACAAATTCAAAACAATTTTAATTTCTGATTCTGAGAATGAAATATGGAATATGGATATGAGAACGCGTGCTTATATTATATTATGTATGTATTTGATGCGGGTCGATTCTGGGAGTTGTTCGACTCCGGTCGATTGTCCTGGTCGGTTATGGAAAAGGATGTGTTTGATCGGGAAGTTGGCCTGCAACAAAGGGAAACGGCAACGTGAGCTAGCCGAGATGGGTCTCGGCTATGACCCTCCGATGCTTAAGTCAGCGGATCGGTTTTTAGTAATTTGGACAGAGTAAGGGTGTTGAATGTAATTAATGTGCTTCTTACCATAAATGCAGGGGTATTTATACCATGTACAAATAGGCCCCGCTCCCGGGGGCCCACCTAGCCAGGTAGGCTGCTGGGGGCCGACGTGCGCATCCTGTAGACTCGGGGGTAGGGTCATTAATGAGGCATGGGGTTAGGTGGCTCCCCCATGCCTCGTCTGACGGAGCATTTAATGCCTGCAGGGATCCGTTGAACGCGGCATGGGCCCGATCGACACGCATGTCGGTCAGGTTGTCGAGGGGCGGACTTCTAGAAGAAATCGTTATGCCCAGTCAGCCGGCAAGGAGGGGAGCCGCAGGGCTGTTCGGTTCCCGTCGAGATGATTCGATGGGATCCATAGGGGCACGAGAGGGGCCAGTCTTCCGGTCGGAAATATGCCACGTCAATATTATTGGTAGTCTTCAAATTAACAATTTGTTAAAACTTGGAATGGGACGGCGTTGATTTGAAAAATTGTCGGAAAAAATCTATACAAACAAATCACAAATTATTAGTTAGTTTCACAAATATGGAAGCAAGAAAATCCACAATATTCCTACTCTATATTCTTTTTTGAAACGAAAAGAAGCACTCTAGTCAACAAAAGAATCAGTCCAAATCAAACGAGAAACAAAAGCAGGAGGATCAACGCTCCCTTCAGCGAACTGCAACGCGCGTCTAGCTAACATGTGCACAGCTTCATTACCCGTCCGACGAACTAACTTGACCGAAGCTGCTGGGATTCTGGATAGCACCTCTCGTATGTCCAGAAACAGGTTGTGAAGCTCCAACGATTCCACAGCCTCTGCGTGAAGGTTACTAATAACTGCGTGGCAATCCCCTTCCAGAATAATGTTAGACCACCCTTTGTTTGCTGCCCATAAAACAGCCTCATACGCAGCGATTGCCTCAACATGCTCGGGTTTGAAAGAGCCCATTCCACGTCTAGAAAACCAGCCAATACACCGCCCGTTGGAATCTCGAGCCATAACACCAACACCATAATCTCAATCCGCCTCGAATAATGCCCCATCAAAGTTTATCTTCACCTGACCCATTGCCGGAGGACTCCACCGGTCGGGGACGCGAGTCATGAGCTGTGTAGGGGTAGTCGCGATTGCCTCAACAAAACACTGTAGATAGCTTCGAGCAAAATACACGACATCCAAGGGGGTATCCGAGTGGCCCTCAGTCCACTGCCGGTTCCGTGCAGACCATAACGCCCATCCTATCATCAAGAACAGTGCTGCCTCTTTCCGCTCAAGCTCTCCATGCACATACCGAATCCATGACTCCAAGGACCTCGTCCAATGCGAAACAATCCTCCATGGTAAACAACTGAGCCCCCACACTTGTCTAGCAAATGAGCAGTCGAGGAACGCATGCTTCTCATCTTCGTGTTCCTCCCCACACATTGGGCATTCAAAATCCCCTAAGCAACGACCTCTTCTCAAGTTTGTTGCTGTGGGAAGAATGCCTTGGCATAGCCGCCAAACAAACACCTTGACTTTCGGAGGAACCTGGGTTGTCCAAATGAACTTCCAAGAGACCATACCTTCTGAAGATGAGGCTGCTCCAGGGGTACCTACCATCCCGGTGGTGGTCAGCCACCGATATGCGCTCCGGACGGAGTAGCGGCCATTCCGTTCATAGTGCCAGACTTTACTATCCCGTCTCAGTTGACGCCCAAGAGGTATCGCGCAAATCGCTTCAGCATCGTGAGGCATAAAAATCGCACAAACCAACGACTCGTTCCACTTCATCCTATTGGTTTGGAGTAAATCGCTAACCCATTCGATGGCCAGTCCAGGGGGTCTAGGTGTTATCGGAGCAAAGGTGTGGGGGCGTGGGATCCATTTATCCCCCCACACGTGGATATGAGTGCCATCCCCGATCCGCCACCGCACTCCCGCCCGTAAGATATGTTGCGTCGCTAGAATGCTTCGCCATGTGAGTGATGGTTTATAGCCCGCCCTTGCATGCAAAAAATCGGTATTGGGATAGTATCGTGCCTTAAGAAGTCGACTCAACAAAGTGGTCGGTTGGGTAATAAGAAATATCGGCAAATGAGTCTAATTCTTATCAATTACCAATTGGTCTAATAGGATGAGATGCTAGATCTCTTAAACAACACTCAGGGTTTTAATTATGGAATTTTGAATGGAGCAAATGAGTTAGGAAGGTCGCCTGTAAAATAGGCCTCTGCAGTACTCGTTGCGAATTAATCGACTAGGAGATTAAAATTGAAAAAAATTAAAAAAAATAAAAAATTGCATGTTGTTTTACTTTTTTAAGATGAATCCAAAAACACAACACAATTTTGCAAAATAAATTCTTCACCATCAAATTTCTTTTTAAGAGTAGTAGCAGAGCCAGAGTTGCAGAATCGGCATGTGTACTTAACCACCTATAAATTATCAAAAATATAAATAGTTAAATTTAAAAAAATTATGAGGGCACTAAAAGACAATTAGAATAGTTATTCAAATTTAACCATGTATGTATAATATAATTTTAAAATAAGTAAGGAGTCAATGGGCAACCCTTTAACTATACGTAAATAAGTCAACATTTAAGAGTAACACATCATTTATTCATTTACAATATCAATATATCATATCAAACACCAATTAGTTACGTAGGGTTCATAGTTTCTTAATTAAGAAAATCATCTTGCCTTTAATTAATATACACAAACAAATTACTCAAATGGTAGACTAAGATTTTTCACATTTGAATGAGACAAACTCCAAATTTTTAGAAAGTCAACTTTATTATTTAGGCAAAACTTAATTGTTGCTACCTTGAATTTTCAATATGATCCTTGAATGAGCATTTGACGAGTTGAACACTATGTAGGAATGTAAACTAGCAAACCACATTATTTATTAGGAATAATTTTACAAGTCCGTAATTGCCTTAGAAACTATACATACATACATATATATATATATATATCACTATCAATTATTTTTTTCACAATTCAACATTATTAATTTGTTTATTTAAAAGGAATGGATACTGGGTTTCAGTTTTTTTTTTTTAATTAATTCTGTTTTCCAAATTAAGTTTCGTCTACAACCACATAAACTACTATACATCCATGCTTGCAAAGCAAACAACTTAAGTTTTCAAGTTAATTAAGTTAATTATGCGGAGTTAATTACATTTTGACACTCGAACTATGCATATTTTTACATTTTGCAACCTAAAATTTAAAGCATTACCGATTGCCACCTAATTTGTGCGAATATTTGTAGATTGCAACTTAAGTGGCTTTTCAAATAATTTTTTTTTTTCAAAACGGCCACACGTGCTTTGCACATGGTTTTAACAAGGGTATGTCTGTCTTTTACCGGTGAAATTACTCTTGAATCCATCAACGGAGTTTCAAGGTTCTACCCACCATTGATAGAATCCTTCTTCTCGCGAAAGGTTGTTTTCACAACAACCTAATTAAAACCATGTGCAAAGCACGTGTTGCCTTGTTAAAATTGTTATATGGAGTTTAGACTACGAAGCTAATCTTTGTTTAGTGGTGGTAGAGAGAAAAATGGAAAATAGGTGACGAGCATTTTTCATGAACATGTTCTAATTCGAATCAGGTTCGGTTACAACAGAACTAATTACATGACGAGTGTTTTACATTTGTTATATAATGGGTGTACATTGGGTGACAAATTAGATGGCAAGTGTTGTTATGCTTGCCTCGTGATTAGTTGGGTGTGATCAAATTGAATTTGAGTAAAAAATTTCCGCAAACAAACCTTTAGCTGTCGGTCTATGATTGGGTTGAGTCTTGGGCTACAAAAACAATGGCTTAGCTTGTTAAAGGCCAAGGCCCAAGCCCATTAATTTGTAATGCTTTACCTTTAAAGTCCAGTTGCGTTTGGACCCAGAACCATTAGCTATATTACATTTGAAAGTTTTGATGGAATGATTTAAGCTTGTTAGTAGGTCGGATTTGGATCAAATCTTTAGAAAAAGAAAAAATCAAACTCAAATCAGATTAGCTCTTTAACTATGTAAATCCTATAGAATTTATATTTATTATTATTAAGTTTGAATCCGATAAAAATTCGAAATCTGATAAGAAAATCCAACTTGAATAAAAATAACAAAAATGGAATTTTAAAATCAAGTAATCAATAAAAAAAATTATCCCATATGTAAAAAATAAAATTTAATAAAGTAGAAAAATATTTTAGAATATGTATGAAAACTGTGTATTATGTTGCTAAAAAAATTACCTTGAAAAATATAATAGAGAATTATTAAATATAATGTCTTACATATTACGTTTTATTTAAACTTTTTGTTCATATTATATACATAAGGTTATTAATTTAATATAACAATATTATTAAAATTTGGAATCAGATATTTAATGCGTCGAACTGCTTGGCTCCATATGTTATCTATTTATTTCGAATTACAGGTGTTCATAATCGAATTTGTCCTATCTGATATTTTAATCCTTTCAATATGATAAAATTAGGATTGAACTCGGATTTCAATCCGCTCCATTGACATCCCTATAATGATTAATAGAGCTATGTATTTAATTGCGAATGTAACTAATTTAAATGAGGTATAGGTACATATTTTGTATATATTTATACATATACATATATATATATATGATGATATTAAATATTAGTTATATGAAATAATCGCAACCATGAGGAATAGGATCATCTCCCTTTCTACCCAAGATGATGAGAGAGGAAATTCAGTAGTCAAACGAATTAAACATGATTAGCTTTACAAATCATATACCCAACAAATAATTGCTTACTCCATAATTATACATACATACATATATATAAGATGATTAAGGGTGGCATGAAGATAAAGCCTTAGAGAACGCAAAAAAGCAATCTTTAGCCAATAATAAATAATTATGACGATAATAATTTAACCCAAAAAAAAGATTATCCTTGGTCCCTTTTTCTTAATAAACTAAATAAAGTGATCAATTTATTCCTAAATTTTATAAATTTGACGACCAGCGCAATGAAACTCGGAATTGTGGAATGACAATGGTGGTACTATTATTATATTAACAAATGAAAGCTTCCTTTCAATGGTTCCTTGGACAAAGATTCTCTCATTATTATTATTTTTTCTCTAAGCTATTCGATTTTCGATTCATTGGCCAGTTACTCCAAATTTGAGTATTATAGAGGCTTAATATGGGGGATTCTCTCAATCTAATTGTTCCAATTAACAATTTCAGAATTCAAACTCTAGATGTTGAGGGATCTAAAATTCAATCTTAATTTTCTTTGGTTTTTAAATACTCTAGCAGAATTTCTGTGGAAAATTCCGCCGGAATGCTTTTTATAATCTTTTTGAACTTCCGGCGGATGCAGCGGACAAATTTCCGTCATAAGTATCAAGCGAAATATTTTCGCCTCAAAATACATTTTTTCATATAGTGATCTCGCTAGACCAATTGATATTATATATATATATAGAGAGAGAGAGAGAGAGAGACGGGAATACATGTTGGGTGAAATGAGGGAAAGATGGGCAACATCCCTTTAGAGAGGAAAGATAGGCTTTTTTGCGGTGGTGGTGGTGGCCATGGCCTATGAATTATATCTTCAATCGTAATCAGCATATAGTTTTAATCGAAAAAAGGCAAGGAGGCGTGCTATTAACCTCGTTTGCTCCATTCAACCACCGCCCCTCAGCTCCACTTCAATCACTAACTTTGTGCTACCTATCATTACAATCTTCCACCTATACATATATATATATTATGTTTAATTATAATAAAAGATGAAATATACACACATATATTTTAGAAAATAATTGAATAGAGTAGTAGTGTTTTTGCGAGAGTGAGTGACATGTGAGGCATTTCTCCTCTTTAGGAAAGACAATATCATTTGGCGAATCGCACGCACAACAAATTCACCATGTTGCATGCTTTTTTTTCTTTCTTTCTTTCCGACTCATCTGGTTCCGATTCGTTGGCCGATTAATTCAAATTCGAATACTGCAGGGGCTCATTATAGGGGTGATCATCTTAACTCAATTGCTTAATTCAAAACTTCAGAATTCAAATCTCGAATGTTGTTTAAGGGATCTAGCGCCTCATTCCGTTAGACCAACCAATAATTAGTATATGTTGCATCCTTTAATAACCGCAATCACTCATAAACTTGTTGTCCCATGTCTCTTCTGCCCTTGATTTTACAATCGATGTTATTATTTTGTCTTCTTCTTCTTCCTTTAATTGGTTTTACAGTCGATGTTATTATTTCGTCTTCTTCTTCTTCCTCCTTTAATATTCTTACGTTATTGTGTATATATATAAGAAATGTCCGACTTTGTAAGCAAAGTAGTAGGTCCAAATTTTTGTTCTGTTTCTTCTCTTATTCTGTACTCACTATCTGAATTCATTATATACGTACAAAGTGAAATACAACAATGAATGAAGAAAATTGTGAACAAGAAGAAAATGAAGAACATTGAATGGCCACACCACTAGTATGTGTATATGTGTGTGTGTGTGTGTGTGTGTATCCATGTACGTAAGAGACTTGGTCGATCTCCGCACGCCCTAATGGCCTAATCAAAGACTCCCTGTGCTTCAAGTATTTGTTGATTATTAATCAAAATGAAGGGCAGAAATGAATTATTGTTGCTCTCGATGCCTCGCCTCACGCTCGCGCATGTGCGCCTGGACCCCACTTCAATATCATCTATCAGTATGCCCACTAATTTATTTATTTTCTGAGTATCTATTTATTTACTAGTGCTACTACTATAAATTCACTAAACCTTATCTCTGAAAAATCTTGTCTACATTTCCCTCATTTCTTTTCTTTCTTTTTTTCTTTAGCAATATTAAATTTAGAACCAACACCAACACCATATCTAAAATTATTGGGAAATTCTAACCTACACCCAACTCAGTCGAACCAGTGTCAATTATGTGACTAATATTTTACACTTATCCCATGATTGATCGATAATTTAGGAACAGTGATCAATCACTTCACAAGTACAATACACGTACTATATGATTTATTGGGTTCGATTAAATCAGGACTGATCACGGTGGGCTAGCCAACTAGCAATATTACTAATTATGCCATAAATCTTGGCTATGATTTTGCACAAACAATGCACTAACGCTTATTTAATCTTTGAGAGGTCTATCCTTTCTACATATTGCTAAATTATAACAAATCATTAAGGTCTCCATCAATTCAAAATTCTTCATGTCCTACACAATTTATTCTCATATGTTCATCATTAAATTGATTATGGACATTCAATAATTGATACTCATATCTTTTATTTAATTTATTACAGGTGCAACTCAATTAATATCCTCTATTACTAGTTTAGGGCGCACATCAATTAACTGACTTTGAACCATGTAGGGTACCATTCAAATTCAATTTGATCGAATTCAAATCGGCCTAAAATTCAAAAAGATATTGCTCAACTATAATGGTCTCTTGTATATGCCAATACTTAAATGCCCAAGTAAAACTAGAGATAAATTAAGGAGTTAATTTATTTGCATACACTACTAGAAAAATTGTAAATAGCCACGGATTTTAGCCACGGAAAAAATTCGTGGCTAATCCGTGGCTAATAGCCACGGATTAGCCACGGATTTAAATAAAAAAAAAAACTTAGCCACGGATTGGCCACGGCCAATCCGTGGCTATTTTTGGTGGCTAAAATTAGAGGGAAAATTGGCGCCTATTTTTAGCCACGGATTAGCCACGGTCTGGCCGTGGCTAACAGCCACGAGTTAGCCACGGCCAGACCGTGGCTAAAAATTCCTGGGCAAATTTTTTTTTTTTTTTTTTGCACTGGATATGGTTTGAACTCTTGACCTGTTAGTTGAAGTTAGAGCATCAAACCACTACACCACTTTAATTTTTTGTTTAATAATTAATTTTTGCAATACGTAAGTAATATATGTATATTATGTATATTGATATATATAATAAATGATTGGATATGTTACATACGTATAAGATTAGATATACTCATATATATATGTATTTATGTCTAATTAGATGTATATATATTAGCTATATAAGTACATATATAACATATATTAGATATATAATACACTAATATATGTTTATTTCAGACAGATGATTGAACATATATAGTACATATGATTAGATATATATATATATATATATGATCGATATATATATGCACTCTACATTTATAACATATATTAGATATGTTATATATAGATATATAGTTATATCATATAGACTATATATAGAGGATTAGAATGTACATATAATATATTAATATATATAAGATACACATTGACATATATATATTGATATATGTATATATGATATATATACTTGATATATGTATCAATATAAATTTATATATATGTATATATGATATATATACTTGATATATGTATCAATATAAATTTATATATGTCAATGTGTATCTTATATATATTAATATATTATATGTACATTCTAATCCTCTATATATAGTCTATATGATATAACTATATATCTATATATACTTGGACATTTATATATATATATATATATATATATTGATACATATATACTTGGACATATTTAAAATAGATACATATATATATATAAATATATGATATGTATACTTGACATATATATATATATAAATAATACCACACATATAAGAAGATATTGGCAAAGGATCACGAATTAAAGTTGCTATTATCTAAATATAAATTGTATAAATAGATTTTTGTTATAATTTTTGTTTTTGATATATTAATTTATTAAATATTTGTCATAAAAAGAAAAACTGAACAATGAACGATAAAGTCGAAGGTAAATATCTTTAATTTAAAAAAAATAATTGATTAATAATTTATAAAAATTACTAAAATTAAATAACAAAAATTGATAAAACTAATGAAATTTATTAGATAATTTAAGTTTAAAATATAGTAAAAATATAGTTTAAGTATAATAAAAAGCAATCAATAACCAAAGAATTCCTTTGGCGCAACGGTTTCATGCTCCAAGTACAACATTGACGTCCCGTGTTCGAATCTCCTTGAGCGTAAAAAAAAAAAAAAACGCTTAGAGGACACGGGTCCAGGTTCGGGCGCGGGTGCGGGTTTGGTTTCGGGTAAGGTCTGATTAGCTTTTTTTTTTTTTTTTTTTTTCAGTGGCCACGCCCGTCCAACAAAAAGGTGGCCAAAATTGGCCACGGATTGGCCACGGCCTGGCCGTGGCTAAGCCCAGCCGTGGCTAAAAAGCCGTGGCGACGATTAGCCACGCCACTTTTAGCCACGGAAAAAATCCGTGGCTAATCTCCTTGGCCACGGATTTTTTGCCAAATCCGTGGCTAAAAGCCTTTTTTCTAGTAGTGATAAGCATGTTGATCGGGAAATTTTTATTCGAATCAGGTTTGGCTACATGATCAATCACATGGTGAGTGTTTCATACTCCCCATGTGATTGATGTAGAGTTTTAAACAAGTGACCAATCACATAATATATGTATTAACAATTGCTAAATGATTGATTGGGTTCAGTCAAATCAAGTTTGGTCATTAATTTTTTAGATTGACCAATTTAGTTCAATAGTAAAAAGGAATTAATATATATGAAAATGTAGGACGATTCTCTAATATATAAACCATCATCTTTCTTTTTTTCATTTATTTTTCATACCAAAAAAATGGACAATTCTAAATTCAAAATCGTCCCTTGTTGCACTACGTTTATGTATTGAATTAATTCTACTACTACTCATGTGGACCCCAAACTCAAGCCTCGCTTCCTCTTCATTTATTTATAGGCATAGACATACACTACGCCCTCCACCTCTCTCTCTCTCTGTCTTCCCGTCTGTCTCTCTCTAGACAGACATAGATACGCTCAGTCCATCGAGGAGTACTATTACATTGTGATAGTACTTCTCCCTTCATTTTTCAAGAAGAATAGATAACTGATTATAACAGACGTTGATCAAGAGAGATGAGGACCGTTATAGACTTGGGAAGCGGCCAGAAAGGCCCCCTCCACATCATCGACACCCCCACCTCCGTGGACTGCGGCCGCGAAGTCCGATTCCGGCGCTCCTTCCGCACCCTCGTCGAGTGCGTGGTCCCTGCTTGCTGTGCCTTCCCCCACTCCTCCTCCGACACCCCCTCCTCTGACACCGACTCCGTCTCCTCCGCCGCTGCCACCATCACCGGCACCTTCTTCGGCCACCGCAGGGGCCGAGTCAGCTTCTGCATCCAGGACGACACCAGAGGCCCGCCCCTGGTGCTCCTGGAGTTCGCCGTGCCCACCTCCTATCTCGCCAAGGAGATGCAGCACGGCCTCCTCAGGATAGCCCTCGAATGCGATCGCCGCCGAGGCAACGGCAGCGGCGGCTCGCTCTATGAGGTCCCGGTCTGGTGCATGTACTGCAACGGGAGGAAGGCGGGCTTTGCCGTCAGGCGGCACGCGACGGCCGCCGACGCCGCCGTGCTCAAGCTCATGCAGTCGGTCTCCGTCGGGGCCGGGGTGCTGCCGGTGGCCCCCAAGGCGGAGGATGACGGCGACCTTATGTATCTTAGGGCGAGTTTCGACAGAGTTATCGGGTCGGCGGACTCCGAGTCGTTTCATATGATAAACCCAGTCGGAAGCTCCGGCCAAGAGCTCAGTGTGTTTCTCTTGAGATCTTGATATTAATTAGTTGTGTATAGTTAAATTAGTAGTATATAATCAATTATAGCTTTTATTTTGTATTTTCAAATGAATTAAGTTATGTATAGTGCGACTCTTAATTTGTACGTATAATTTAGTCAATACAATACATCACTTAGTACTTTTAATCATTAGCTAGATGCAGTTCGAATCTTCTGTTACATAATCGTTTTACATCTTTTGTTACACTCATCAATACACGTGGCGTGTATTGATGACAAAAGATGTAACACGATTATATAACAGAAGATCCGAATTGAGCTAGATGGGATCGATTCTCGGGCTAGCTCTATCCCGTGAACCGATTACCTTGTAGAAACTAATGGATCATTAATTAATTAATAACTAATTATAAATGTACCAATTGGCGATTAATGAATCAAACAGTGAGCATGGCTCTATTACAACCGTATAACTAGTTATGATAATCAAATTAAGGCTAAATTCAAGCTACAACGCATAATAATAACTTCACTTCTTCGTTATCTTTAAGCTCTCAAACATGATTTCAAACGAATCGAGCTCGAGTATGCAAGGTTTGAAATATTTTCAAACTTGAGTTTAAATTTATTTGATTGAGCTAAGTTCATGCTCAATGAGTTTAGAAATTTAATTAAAGCTCGAGTTTGAGCTCAAATTGGACCTCAATTCCACTGAAGAACACAAAAATTGATTAATTAATTCAAAATTTCAAAAAATTGAAACTTTGTAGATATAAAATAATATTATTTTTTTCATCACTTCTTATCGTCATTTTATTGATATATGCCATCAATATTCAAATTAGCTTACAATTTATTATTTTTATTTTACTATAATACATAATTTTAACATACATTAACAACATAAATAATTGGAATATTATTCTTTTATTTCCATAAATATTTTTAAATTTAATGTCAATATCTTCAAAAATTAATAATAATTTTTTTCTTATTTTAAATAAAAGTGATAACATCATTAATTGTTTTTATTGTTAAATTAATACCAACTATAAAAATTTAAAAATTATAAAAAAAAAAGAAATTGAGCCAGGCAAGTGCATTTGTGCTTGGGCTCAAGCTCAAGAGTCGCTAACTCAAGTTGAGTTATTTTCAAGTCGGCTTATTAGACTCACAAGCCAATTCGACTCATGTTGCACGCCTATTCTTGCCATTGGGGGTGAAAACCTAAGCAAACTGTAGCTTGCCGGAAAATCCAAAAATACAAATATAATTTACACCCTTAAATTTAAGAATATAATTTTAAATTTTAATTGGTATGTATATGTATATATATACACTTTTGCTAGTATAATGATTCAAAAATAATTCAAATAAGGGTTCAATTATAACATATTAAATTATTGAAATAAGTTCTATGATTCAGTTATTATTAATTTAAATGTTCAAAGTTTGAAACAGTGAGCCCAAAGATATCATGTTGTTATAAGTGCAAATAATAAAGCACAATCTAAGGGTGGTCCGCTGCATGCATTTATTTCAATATGAAGTATCCCATTTGATCCACGGCATTAATTTTGTATTCCCTATAGTTGAAGAAGTAAATATTTTGAATATTTTCATATAAATAGCTTTATTAGTGATTAGCATTAATCATATGTATGTACGTGTGTGTGTATATATATACACACACACACACACTGCACCATTGGGTGATTGATTTTGCCCATGGACCTCTATGTATGATGCACGTGTATGAACGATGGATGTATCATGATATCGACACAAGATAAGACCATTTTTAAAAATAATAACAAAGTGCCTATTTCATGTGTGTGTGTGTGTGTGTGTAGTAAGAAATTATGTTACATCTGAACGATGGCATTGGGACATTGAGGGTGGCGGCCATGCGTGTGGGGGTGTCCACCAAATACCAATAATTGTTTGATGGATCCAGCTGCAGCACAATAAAGCATTCGTGTTTGTTTTTATGGTTCAAATTGAAATAATTTATGATTTTTTTTAAATATTAATAAAGCCATTAATATCAAATCATTCAAATTTTAACCATATATAAAATTAATATTATTTTATGTCTTATACAAATTTTAAATTTCATCGCCTTAAATATAAATATTTTGTATTTGTTTTCAAAATCAATCTTTGTGGTGCAAAGAATTATTATATACTTTTTTCACAAATCAATCATACTTTATAGAATGATCGATGTGTGTGTGTGTGTATATATATATATATATATATATTAACTAAAAAATTAATTAGATTATTGTTACAAAAATAACTTTAGAGCCATATAGTGCTGGAAATTTTTTTATTTAAACCTGGTTTGGCCATACTCAACCAATCATGTGGCAAGTGTTAATACATTTGTTATGTAATTGGTTACTCTCTCTAAATTGTGCAACAATTATATGATAAGTGTAAAATACTCGTGATTAGTCTCAGTGTGGTTGAACCCAGTGCAAATAAAAAATTTCCTATATAGGAGAAAATTCTTATCCAGGCCCGATTTAACCGTACCCAACCAATCATATAGCAAGTGAAATTATGTGTGTTGTCTAGACCCGAATGAAATGGTATGCATTCTCTATGGTTCTATTTACGTTCTTGTCGAGACCCAACTTGATCGCAACTTATATGGGAGAGGGGACAGAAGAAATCTAGAGCACACGAGTGAAAATGGAAGTTTGGGTCCATTGGTA
Source organism: Petrea volubilis (assembly GCA_026212405.1). Lineage (NCBI taxonomy): Eukaryota > Viridiplantae > Streptophyta > Magnoliopsida > Lamiales > Verbenaceae > Petrea > Petrea volubilis. The sequence goes on along the minus strand of CM047874.1, from coordinate 27,078,513 downwards.
TCAAATATCAAGTAATTACAAGAGTTGCTTGGGCGATTTGTGGTTGTTCTGTTGTTAAGATGGGGAATCTAGTCTTCCAATTACTGTTGAAGGTTGACTCAAAGGGACCACCCAATCACCCAGACCTTCCATATCCCATCTCCTTTCGCTCACTCCGCTCCTTTCTTTCTTTCGTTCTTTTTCCTTTCTATTTTTCGAGATATATATATATATATATATATATATATATATATATGTGTGTGTGTGTGTGGAGGGTGGGTTTTATACTAGTATCGGATTCTATCACACTAAAACTAATCACGTATCAAGTATTCTAGACTTGCTATATAATTAATGTATAGTTTATAGATTGAAGAATAACCGATCACATGACAAATATATTATACTTGTTACATGATCAATAGGATTTGGTCAAAATGGGGTCTGGACAAAAACTGCATTAAGTTATGTTCGACCAATTAATTAACAAGTAACATCTAGTAGATGGATGTGGGAAAAATAAATATACTTATTTTCAGCTTTCCGTGGGAGAAAGCCGACACCGATCGAATAGGATCCTTTATTTTAAAATTAATGTTTTATCTTCCATTGTATAATTCACATTAATGTCATATGTATAAAATTACGTTCTTAATTATACACTTGGCATGTGATCTTTACACTTAGCGTATATATCTATGAATTGAAATAGAAGATGAAATACGGTTTGAAATAGAAGATCTCGTGTGGATACGAATGCATAGAAGATCTCGTGTGGATACGAATGCATAATTTGACGATGAAGAATGATATTACGGCTCTTGCTTATTTTAGTTCCTTTTTATTGGAAAAATATAAAAAGAATTCCAAAGAGAGTACAAGTTATCTATCTTTATGCGAAGTGCTAAAATTCGATTCATACGCTACAAATTTAAGATGCTTGAAAAAATCGTAGGCGTAAACGAAATTAAAGGATATAACTTCATCTTATTTATATATAGAATAAAATAAGAAATGAACGCATAAAATGAAGTTTAATAGATTAAAAATAATAAAAATACAAGGAGGGAGAAATGAATATCACTATCAATATTGTCTAAGCTACATTTAAAGCACAGATATTTGGTGAATTGTGATGAATGCATATCTCTCTGCTAGACCCAACATTGCCGGTGTATTAATTACCAAAAATACCTGCACCTCATATTTGGGCCCATTATCTTTAATTGGACACACACTTTGAATGGGCCTTTATTCTAACTGGGCCGTGAATGATGTGATCCATCTATGAAGGTGGGCTTCTAAGATGGGCCACAAATATCCATAACTGGTCCCTGCAGAGATTTTGCAAGGACTTAGCTGTCTAACAACTTTTTTGACATTGACCTAAATTCCAAAAAAAAACAACTTTTTTTTCCCCAAATATATATTACTCTTATATATAAGAGCGAAGGTCTCCACGTCAGCAATCGATTTCGTCGTCCGGTTGCACGCTCTCGGATGCCAACAAATGCACTGGATTATTGCTCTTATGACAAAACGACGGCGTATCGCAATCCTGTTTTTGTTTATGGTTTTTTTGCTTTGTCTGCTTTCTTCTTTCTTCTTTCTTCTTTCTTCTCGATCAATCCTGTTTTTGTTTTTTTTTTTCTTTGCCTTCTATCTTCTGTCTTCAATCCTGTTTGTGTTTTTGTTTTTTTTGCTTTGTCTGCTTTCTTCTTTCTTTTTTCTTGCGTTCTTCTTCGCAGATAATAAAGTTTTTGTTTTTTCTTTTTGTTCTTTGTCTGCTTTCTTCTGTCTTCTTGCTTCTCTGTCTTCTTTCTTCTTTCTTTTTTCTTCGCATCATGTTTTTTTTTTTCTTTTTGTTCTTTGTCTTCTTTCTTCTTTCTTCTCTGTCTTCTTTCTTCTTTCTTTTTTCTTCGCATCATGTTTTGATTTTTTCTTTTTGTTCTTTGTCTTCTTGCGTTTTTCTTCTTTGTTGCTTTCTTCTTTATTTTTTCTTCTCAACTCAATCATGTTTTTGTTTTTTCTTTTTGTTCTTTGTCTTCTTGCTTCTTTCTTCTCTGTCTTGTTTCTTCTTTTTTTTTTCTTCGCAGATTTCATATTTTGAAAAATACATCATACAATAATTTCAATGTCAACATCAATTTTATCTTTCCGTTTTGATTAAAGTCCTCCATTTCTCTCTTCTTCTTCATTATCAAATCAAACTTCTTTCCAAAGCAAACAGCCGAGAGGACCAACCCGTTTCAGCTCGCCCTATGCTCCATCTCCCACTTAATTTCTCGAGGCAAGTCGGCTCATTAATTTCCTCGCACAAATAGATGTTTATGTTTTATGCTTTTTTTGCAAAGTAGAATCAAACAGAAGCTCACAAAATTTGGCAAAATGTTCCCAATCCCTAGCCTAATATCACACACTCCGTCCGGCCATCCCCGCAAACCCGCTGTCCATCCGCTTTCTCAACGCATTCCTCTTTAATAGAAGCATAACATATCTCCTTCATTCAGTTGAACAAGTTAAAAAACCCTTATCAACGCTTTTCGGTTTTACCAATGTTGAGTTTATATGAAAATACTTGACTAATTACTAAAATTAATATTATTATTCATGCTTCATCAAATTTATAATCACATTTACGTACATGTTAGCTTTTAACATGGTACTGTTCGTAAAGACAATTTATTAGCAAACAGCTGAGAAAATTTTATGGCTCAAAGGCAATTAATTACAATTATTTATGTTCGACTAATTTCACCACACAAATAATTTTACTTACCTTATAAACTCAATAACTTGATCCAATCGCAAACAATACGAATCCAGATTATAAAACATAGTAATAATGAAAAAAAAAACTATCTTTACTATCTGATAATTTTGATTTATTTATTTTGATTTTTATTTCATTTCATAAAAATACAAATGCTTCCATTTGCCAATTCGTACACACACACACACACACACATACATATATATATATATATAAAAATGCATCGAGCTCTGCTACCTATTGCTGAGATTACACCAAACACACGGACTTGGACAACCAAAGTACTCATTGTCCGAAAGCTCAGTCCTCGACAATCACAATCAACCCCAAAAAAGTATCAGAGATTTATATTCATCGATAAAGATGTATGTTCTTTTTATCGATTACATTTTCATTATGTATTTATAAATGCATTTTATCATTAAGCTATAATTCTCAACTCAAACTAAATTTTTTTTTTTAGAAAACTAAAGTCGAGGCTGTGATATATAGTCCAGACATAGCTTTAATGCAAAATGTTCTTCAGCTCCAAGAAACATACTTTATATCTAATGCAAAAGTGACATTTGTCGATCCAAAGTTCAGAATGGTCCCGCACATATATCAATGGACCATAAACAGAACCACTGTTGTTCGACATGTCACAAATGATTCACTCCCGAGAGAACTTGGAGCTCCCCTGTTTACCAAGTTTGTTGATATTCCGCCTCTTCTAAATACTAAAACTCTCATTGGTATATCTACATAACTATTCCTTATATAATGTATAGTAGCCAATAAATTGCCTTCCAAACTTATATATTTGTTTATCGGCAGATATTTTGGCTATTGTCATCGACAAACTTGAGCCAAGAGATGTCCCAACAAAATTTGGCACGTCAACTATTCAAGAATTTGTTGTTGTGAATGATGAGTACGTGTACTTTTCCTTCCTTGTTGTTATAATATATTTTTAAATGCTTTAATTCTTACTACTTAACGTTTTGTTTACGCATAATTACTTTATAGGACAAAGCCCATGGTGCTAACTCTGTGGGATGAAATCGTACTCAGTGAAGGCATGCCCATTATAGATGCATCAGATAAAATGCCCATAATTGCAGCAACGAGGCTCAGTGTTTCTGATTATTATGGTCTCTTGTTTACTTTATATGAAAATATATCTTTCTATATCTATTTCTATAAAAACATACACTAAAATTATTTGCGCTTTAGGTATATCGCTCTCTGCAAAAGGTCTTGCTAATATTATTGTCAATCCATCATATCCTAAAACTCAAGTTTTAAGGACTTGGTAAATTATCTATTTTTCTAATATAATTTCTTTCCATAAAATATTTTTTCATAAGGAATATATATATTTTCATTATCATTAAATTTTATGCCCACCACAGGCGTGCAAAAAATCATGTACTTCTCACTGAGCTGGTCAGAGAAAAAAAATATCTGAAGCATACAATCCCAGATTCACTGATTCCATATGACAACTACTCATCTCTTGCTAATGTTACAACCAACAATGATGTAAGTTAATTCCTTCATTGTCTTAAATATACTTATATATGAGCTTATTCTCATTACATGACCAAAAAGCCAACCAAACTTCCCAATAACCCTTCCATTTTTATTTAATATGTACTTGCTTTGAAGATACAAATTACCATACACAATCTATTAGATATTTAAGCATATTCATATATTTACATTACATACTCTTTTCCATATGCTTAGCACGACAAATTCTGGGTTAAATCAAAAGCAAAGATTCTACATGTGGAGCAACAATTCTGGTACATGGCTTGTAATGCTTGCTTCAAAGCGACGAAGGCTCAATTCGACTGGAACATTACTTGCAACTTCTGTCGTGCGGAATCAATTGCAAAGCCTAGGTTTTATGTTTATTTTCTTTTACCTTTTATTCAATTTGTATTACTTAAAATTTTTTCAACTATTACTAACCAAAAAATTAATTTCCTCAATCTTCAGGACAAGATTTACAATCACACTTTCTGATTCCTCAGCACAATTAGATGTTGTTGTCTTTGGTGATCATGCTGAAAAGCTTCTATCTTTAACAGCACTCGAATTAATGAAGCTCGATGATGAGGTTACAATACTATCCCGTGAGCTTATATATAACATTCATTGTATACATTCTCATGCATTTCTTATAATAAAATTTCCTTTTTTAACTTTCTTACAATGCAGGACCAAAAAGTCGATTACAATTCCATTAATGCCTGCTTAAATGAAAAAGACTTTATTGTCCAAATCAAAAAAAGACTTGCCCCCACCAATTATGGAATTGAATACTACTACACTGCTTCTTCATTAATTGAGGCCGACTCACTTTCATCAAAAACACATGTCGAAGAAAGCTCAAGTAAATAAACAAACCATTTCACTTCAACTTTCAACAACTTTTATTAAGTTGAAAACCCAACAATATTTACTTTTCTATACAACTTCTCTCCTATTTATAAATTATAGATTAACATACTTGTTCTTATGTTCATCATCTTGTAGGCTCTGCTGCTATTCATGTTCAATCTGATGAAATTGAATCTTCCAGCTCTGAACACAATGTCGGCCGTTCTTCCAAATCTGATGTCCTTCCAAAGTGACTTCAACTTTAGCAAATCATATATATATGTGATTATGTAAATATGTATTGAAGTTAAGCAAACCTCTAACTTTTGTATTTGCTATAGTTAATACTTAAACAAGGCCACGTCAAATATATATACAAACTTATAAAACACTGCATGTAATATATAAGTTCATAACTTTTTGTGCTTCACAATTTTTTATCAAACATTACTCACAGAAGTTTTGATAAATACGAAGAAATTTTTTTTCATGCACACCAATTTTTATTTTTCATTATTGACTTCAATTGCAAAACATTAGTTTTCTACCGATCGCCACATTTCAAGTTTTGTTGTTGCTCTATACTTGAAAAATATGAATAATATTTACACCTATACTTTTTCCTCCTGTCTTCAACACGTCAAATTAACAACATCGAATTTTATACTACAAAAATTTTTAAGTTAAACCCCTTTGTTTGTCAGATAATTAATTTTTTTTCTAACAATTTAACGATAAATTGCAATTTGTCTTATCATAAACCAACTCAATGCAAACTCTACAATATTCAAATTAACACAATATCTAACAATGAGCTAAGATTATTTGCAAATTCTTTCCCCCACTTTTTCATTGCTTTAAACTTGTTTATCTCATTTGTATCATCAATCTTTCAACTTTATTTTCTAATTTCTACCAATCACCACAATTCAATTTTTTCCTTTAGCCTTTTTCTAACAATTTAATTATAAATTGCAATTTGTCTTATCAAGAACCAGCTCAATGCAAACTCTACAATATTCAACTTAGCACAATGTCTAACAATGAGCTAAGATTATTTGCACATTCTTTCCCCAACTTTTTCATTGCTTTGAACTTGCTTATCTTATTTCTATAATCAATCTTTCAACTTTATTTTCTCAACTTCCCAACATATACAAAATACAGGATTTGTTGTTGTTCGAACTCTATTCCACCCAGTTCTCATGGACACTTTCTTTTCATAATTGGAATTTGGATATCGAGCCTTTCATCTACCTACCTATATTTGAGTTGGACCTATTATTATGCAATATATCGTTACTTTTATTCAGCTCTTTATTTAAAAACATTTTTGTTTATTTTTTTAACTACTTGTTATACACCTCATTGTTGTAGAAATTTTCAAATTAGTCCATCGAAATTTAAATACTTCATTAATTATAGTCATTTTGCTATTCATGAATGTCCAATTTCATGTTCACTTCTTCTTCTTCTTTTCTTTTTAGTTCTGTATTTATTATTTTATTTATATATATATATATTTGAGAATATATATCTTTTTTTCTTTTTTTGTTAGATAACTCCATCGAATTTATCAGAAAACAACCAAGAAGAAAACTAATCTAATCACTTAAAACATATGAAGTTTTTTAAAATTCCTTTTCTTTATATCTTAAAAGTTATCTTGTCAACTCGATAAATCATTGTTCAAAGTATTTAATGAAGAATTTCCTGTAAATTAATGCATTTACACAAACGCTTATTTAAGCGAAAAATTCAAGATTTTCATCAGGCATAAACACAGTCAAATGCAACGTAAGATAGCAAACCTCAAGAACATGGCATAAAATCAAAACATCATCAGGTTGTTCACATATTGACATGAATAAAATGACAGAAGCTAGAATAAAAACTACAAAAGCAAATGTAGCAATTTTTTTTTTAACTGATAACTTCATAGATTTATTAAATAAAGCGTAATACTGATGATTAAACCCACACAACACAGAGATAAAAAAACTAAAACATCAGAAGTAATATAATATACATAAGCTAACATAAAAAAGAAAATACTTAATAAAAGGTAAAAACTTATGAGGAACGAAAGTAATGTCATGACTGCTGGTGACGTGTGAAACACTGCTACCATCAAAAGTGTTACAACTTTCTTGATATGAGAAAACGACGATCTAAAGCTAGATTCATGAACAACAACAATGGTAGGAGCCAAATCGCACAAACCATAGTAGGGTTTATGTGAAAAAAGAAAGAGAAACGAGAAGAAGGGGTAAGGCGGCAGAGTGAAATAACATTAGGGTATTGAAAACGACGATCTGAAACTAGATTGATGAACAACAACAATGTTAGGAGCCAAATCGCACAAACCACAGTAGGGTTTATGTTAAAAAATAAAGAGAAAGGAGAAGAAGGAGTAAGACGGCGGAGTTAAATAATTATGCACAAAAAAAAAACCACAAAATAAAGTCTAATAATAATAATAATAATAATAATGAAATGACAAAAATAGTTCTTATTTATAATCCTTAGCTTGACTTTTTGTTCTGTTTAAGGTTCATGCAATCCCGATTTAACAAATCATATAAATACATGATTATGTAGACATCTAAGAAAATTTGCCGAGTCTCAAAATATTGTATTGAATGGCCTCTTTGAACAAAATCCCTTTTAGATTATCTTTTGTATTTTTGTCCTTGTACAACTCATTGACTCTTATTCCTTGTTCATATTTAAGTGAATGTTCAACTAATATATAGACAAACATATGAAACATTATGTATAATATAAAAGACCATAACTATTAATTTTCATTTCACATTTTTTAATATATTGCTTAAATATTGTGGCATGGATTTGAAATTACTTTTTTTCAGATTGTTATATTTACGTTTTACGATCAACAATACACATAAAAAATTGCTCTCATACATATATGATTACATTGATATCAGTAAACAATACTTTAATTTAAGTTCATATATACAATAATCACATTCCTACATAAACTATAAAAAACAAATAATCATGATACACAAGTATCTGAAGTTTAATATCCATGAAAATCTATTACTAATATTACCGGGCATTAATTACCGCGCAGTGCGCGGTACCACCCTGCTAGTATACATATATATGTGGGTGTGGGTGTGTGTGTGCGCGCGCGCGTTGGTTTGGTTGAGGAATAAAGTTATGTGACCGCGTCTCAAAATTATTTGAGTGTGTGACTGCATAACTAACCATTCAAATTACTACTTCTTTCCTTTTTTTTTTCTTTTCTCAAATTTGATTCCTAGTGTTACATCATCTCTGTTTTATACAAGTCAAAAGTATATGATTATTAGTTATAATAAGAATTTGTCTATGAATACGTTTGGATGGACTTTTTTTTTCTAAAGAAAAGTACTTATTTTTTGTAAAAACGAAAAAATATATACTTTAATACAAAAATTTGTTTTTTTGATGGGTTTTTCAAAAAAGTACAAGTTAGGGACAAAAAAAAAAGGAGCCCAAAAGTAGTTTTTTCAAAAGCTATATAGGCTAACTTCAAATAAAATCACCTTCTAATGCACTTTTATGGCCTGGGATAGGCTTAAAAAGAAAGTGTTTATCAAGCGATATTTTATATAGAGTAGAGCTTATTTTTTAAGTCAAATAGTTTTGCGTTTAGATACAATAATTAAAATATGGCTTCTGCTTTTGTCTTTCCCTCAAAAAGCCCATTCCAACATATTTTTTTTCGAAAAAAAATAAATGCTTTTTTTTCTTAAAAAAAAACCATTCAAACGGATTCTTAGTTACTACATTAAAACGCAAAATTGTTTGACTCAAAAAAATAAAATTAAAAAAATACCCCCTACCATAAAAAGCAGAATTCAAAAAGCACTTTTTTTTAAATCCGTTCAAACGACCCTATATAACTTTAAACATCAAAATACAATACTATTTATTTGTAAAAGAATATCAGCCAGACTAACTAAAACACTAGTTAGTTAAAAATGATGAAGTCAATATCTGTGAATTAGGTTTCCAAGTGATAGATAATAAATGATTTAGTGTTGTTTAAGGGGACATGGGGATTAACAACTTGTTCATGAAACCAAAAAAAAAAAAAAATGAAGAATCCTATGCTAGTAGAGTAGAATAAATTACACACTTTCTTATTTTGTGCTGACACTAATCGCACGCATACGCCTCTCCTCCATGCTCACCTATTTCTTCATTAATTTTTACTACCAAATGAAATAAAAAAAAAATCAATACAACCATTATGATGGATCCCACCTAGTATAATATTAGTATCTTTTTTCTTTTTTTTTTTTTGGATCTAGTGCTAGCACACTTAAACTCACACTTCTATGGTATATTAGAATTCACTGCATTTATCTTGAATATTAAGTTTTGAATCTTACTAAAAACATATAATTTGTCAAATTATTTAGGATATTATGGGTTAACAGTAGCCAGCCTATAATGCCTGATCCGATGAGGGATATAACTTAATTTACTAGTGCGTTGCTGATACTACGATGACCAAGTTGGATTTAGTTCCAGCAAGCCTGTGGATTCCATCCAATATCATATTAGTATCTATTTTTTGGATCCAGTACTAGTACACTTAACTCACACTTTTATAGCATATTAGAGCCACAACATATCAAGATTTGAACCTTATTAAAAAAATATAGAGCTTGTCAAATTATTTAGGATATTATGAGTTGACAGCAACTAGTCTATAATATTTGATCCGATTAGAGATATGACTTAATTCATTAGTGTATTATTGGGGCTATGATAATCAAATTGAATTCAGTTCCACCAAGCTTTAGCAAAAATAACATTTCATAGTGGATAAATTTCCTTAATTGGATAAACACATCAGTTCTTCTGAACTGATCTTTTTATTAATATACACACACACACACACGAGAAAGGATTATTTCTACAAGTATAGTAGGTAGTCAATTTTATATTGTAATTGTCGCAATTGGTGTTTTTCTTATTTATGCAGTGTAAGGCAGCATCTAAATCTAATAATCACAACCAAATTTTATGGCATGATTACATGAATATGATCCCCCATCCCCACCATCATTATTAATAATAATCACTACTCCACTATGCTCTTCAAATAAATTAATCATTCTTCTTAATTTACGCTTGCATAATACACTTGCTGTTGTTGTACTTGTTTTCCTTCAATGCCATTGACCAACTACTTATTTTGCTATTTTATTATTTTCTGAATCTGTTGGTCATTTATTGCTACTGCCCACCCACTCTATTTTCTTATTGCCCTTTCTACATTTAATAACAATATGTATACTTTCCTTTTTTTTTTCTTAGTTAGGCGATTTTGATTTATTGACCAACTAATTTAAATTACGTACTGAGTTGTTATGACTTATGAAAGAATCACACCCAAAAAATTAGCTTGGAAGGTTAGAAAGCCTTTAGACTGTATAAACCCCACATCTGATGTTTGTATATTTAATTTAGGATAAACTCTCACTAAAATTTCATACTCTTAGTGAAAATTAATTAGGGTTACTATACTCCATCACGCTCCGCAGCCCCAAAGCTCACGCGGGCTGGCTTTGCACTAGTTTAATCTAGACTCGAGCAAACACTGCAGTGCCTGCATCACCACCCACACAACACGATTGTAATTAAGAGAGTAGTTGATAGTCCTGATACCAAGTTGTCATGACCCATGGGAGAACGACACCCTCCATTATGAGGACAATCCTCCCAATATAATTACTCCATTCACAATTTCAAAATTCAAATTATAAATATCGTTTAAGAGATTTAACGTCTCATCCTCTGAACCACCTGATGGTTGGTTACACCTTTTATTTCATTTTTCTTATATATGTGTGTGTGTGTGTGTAGTCGTAATTGCTATGGCATCAGATATCTCATCTCATCTACCTAATCTGAGAGTGTTCTTTTTTTCTTTTTTTTTTTTTTTTGGTTGAAGCATTTGCATTTTCATTTTTGATAATAATAATAATAATGATGATGATGATATTCATATTGGTCAGTCTCACTCGTCCCAATAAATCTTGGCTCTGAATTTGCCGCCCAACTGTCATTCGTTTCCCACCATTACAATTTACACACGCTTCTAATTAGCAACTGTGTTCTTTGATATCTCACACTGTGTCGGCGCCGTAAATGCAATGTCAATTTTCTTTTAAGGGATCGAAATACTAATGGATTGCCCATCTCCTTCTCAAACTCCTCAAAGGTCAATTCAGGTGTTTTTGTTTGTTTGTTTGTTTGTTTTGACTATTGTGCTAATTTGTAGGTGTTTCTGTGTGAACAGTGAGATGGTGAACAAGGATCATGTCCTCAATGTGTCTCCCAGACCCTCTCACCGTCTCAAACCCGTGAGTAATTCGTACTCTTTTTCTTTTTCCCCATTTTTTTTTGGGTCTCAATGTGGCAAATTTGGAGTTTTGCTGGCACCATTTGATGATTGTTTGTGAATTTCACAAGATTTTTTTTTTTTAAATGTTTATGATTGTTTGGTGTTTGTAAATTTGCTTCATTTGATTCCCAAAATCTTGGTTTTCATTGCAAAAAGATTGTACATTTGGAGACATCCAAAGGCTGGAAATCAGACAAGGAACAGAGTTTTGGCTCCATAGCTTCCCTTGTTTCAGATACCAAGACAAAGTCCAAGGTAATCGCTTCACTGCAAGAATGCAACGTACCCCTTCAGGTACGAACCAATACACTGTAAATTTAGTTTATATGACAGATTTATTTTATAACAATTGTGTTGCTAAATGCCTTTGTCACATATTGTTTTTCTAATTCTGCTTGCGTTGAATCTCTCCGTTGCAAAATTTTCGTTAGTGAAGTGGGTGTTTTCTTGTTGAATTTGATATAATTTTTTCTTTAGATTTTATATCAGACCAAGCTCTACCATTTATGTGAAGACAACTATGTTTTAATCTAGTTTCACAACATGTTTCACATTGAAATGAAGCTCTTTCATTACAACTGGCTCGTTTGAACTAATAGGTTGAACCAATTGTCTTCTTGTTTACTCTTTCTTGGGACCTTTTGGTGAACTAACTTGTTTTAATTGCATGTTGGCTCTAGTCCTCCGTCGAACTGGTGAAAGAAATAGCCACACTTGAGGTTGAAATAGTTCGTTTGGAGCGCTATCTTCTTGCGCTCTACAGGACGGCGTTTCAGCAGCAACCCCCCACGGTACTGGGCAGAAATGTCGAACAAATGAGTCCAACAACTGCAGGGGTTGTTTCGCCCGATCGATCCTCTCAGAAAACGAAATTGGAATTGTCGAAATATTATAATGATCATCAAAGTTCCCCTAAATGTTCATGTTCTGGCCCAAATGATTCGGTTCGAGTTTCCATGCCAAAGTCGTCGTCTGGAAGGGTTGATATGCCTCACCTCCTAATCCTTATTGATTTGCTGTTCTTCATGGATATTTTGGGGGCAAAATTTTGAATTGCAATAAAACTACATATGAAATATGGCTCGATATATGTTTAAAGACGACTATCTCTACCAGTTCCCTTGCTCCATCACTAGATGGAGCTAAAGAGATTGGTAGGAGCAGTCGTCCTTCTCAAGTTTCTTATGTTTTTCGTTGTTGAGATGCATATATTAAGTGAAATAAATGTCTAAAATGAACCATTGCAGGAGAAGCCTTATTCTAGGCACCGGAGCCTTGCGGATCATCTCGGAAATTCTCGCATAGATGATGCCCTCATTCGTCCTGATAGACTGTCTGAAGACATTATAAGATGTATATCTTCAATTTACTGCAAATTGGCCAACCCCACGCTTCCTTCCAAAGGCTGTTCGGTTTCTTCTAATTCGTCATTCTGCTCCTCAAGCACGTTTTCTCCGAGAAATCTATCTGGCAGTTGGAGTCCTCAATATAATGAAGAAGTTACAGAAAACTGTGATTTCGAAGGCCTAAATCAAGACAAAGAACCATATGCTGCAATGGTAGAAGTGCTCAAGTTAAGCTTAGATGATGAAAGTTACGGTTATGCTGCTACAATGCTTCAGAAATTCAGGTGTCCAGACTTACCCCCTCTCTCTCTCTCTCTCTCTCTTCTTGTAGAGTTATCATTTGATAATTTTGCCTCTTTTTTTATCCTTCAAAAAATTGTGATCTTCAATTTAGTTGTATCCATACAGGTCTCTTGTCAAGAGTCTTGAGCTTGTTAACCCAACGAAGATGAGACGTGAAGAGAAGCTTGCCTTTTGGATCAACATTCACAATGCCTTGGTGATGCATGTATGCTTTGCAAAACTTCATATTCATTTTGGATAACTAACCAAGCATACAACCGCAAAATATGTTGTAAAAGAGGAAGTTCAAGCCTAATCTTTGGGCTAGTTGTCAGTGCTGAATATTATAACCTTATTAAGTTCCATACCCCAATAAATATATAAGAAAGGATGAAAATGAAAACCTTATTACTTTAATTCTCCATTTGAGTGATCATATTTCATCAGTTCAATCTGATTTTCGTCTAAATAAACTTCATCTTGACATACTGAATTCAATACTTGATTTTGTTTACAGGCTTATTTAGCATATGGAACTCAGAACTACATAACAAGTACTTCCATCGTGAAGGTAATATACAAATTTTACTCAATAAATCGCCATTAGCAACTTTTATCAGCAGATTGATTGTTCCGTGTTTATTTCTTTCTTTTTTCTGAATCCCAGGCTGCTTATAACGTGGGTGGACATTGCATAAATGCTTATGATATACAAAGCTCAATTCTAGGAATCAGATCGCACTATTCTGCACCGGTATATGGCCGTTACTTTAATTTTTCTTGGATAACTTTATTGAAATGTTCGACTATTTTGCTTCACGCAAAACGTGCTCACGGTATTTCCATCTTCTTAAACCGAAAACTGATGCTTTGGTAATCAAACCATCCTTAATGATTCACCTTATAGAAGCCGTTTTTTTCGGATTTCACATCTTTACCACAAAAGATGAAGAGTAACAACATGAAATCTGAGGTAACAGAGATGCTTAATTTCACGTGTCTGAGAGTAGAAGCCCACGATCTCCAAATATTAGTTCCACATAAACCAATTGAAGATTCTAATGTGAGAACCATGTTGGTCATGGCATTCTTATAATTCACACCATCTCATGTAATAATCTCTTGGTTTCAAAATTACGAATACCACTTTCTGACCATTGAAATTTGATTAGATCTACAAAACTTGTCACTTGAGTAAGGCCATCCATATATGATAAGTTGGGAAAATTGTCAAAACTTGGATGATGACATCATTTAACCGTGTGATGATCAACGTAGGGCGTAACTGTGAGGTGAGGATAAGTCACAAGGAAGGTAGGTGTAATTTAAAACCTCATTGTGGTGCTATGAATACAAGACATTATCTTACTGGTTGGACTTTCATGGACAAGTTTAATGTTGTATAGTGCCCTTTACTGACTCAGCATGATTGTCCTAAATGCAGTGGCTTCAGACACTTCTGTCTCCAGGAAAGAAGTTCAAGACTGGGAACGCTAATCATGTTTTCGCCATCGAATACCCTGAACCGCTCGTTCATTTTGCGCTCTGCTCGGGAGCATACTCCGACCCTGCGGTAATTTAACCAATCAAGTTGTGCTTGTGTTTTCGACAACTTAACAAAGAATTGTTTTTAGACCCGTTGGACTTACTGGATCGCGCGCAGGTCCGAGTTTACACAGCAAACAATGTGTTCCAAGATTTAAAAGTTGCTAAAGAAGAGTTCATACAAGCGACGGTTTATGTTCATCAGGAAACAAAGATATACCTGCCTAAAATCCTATGCCACTACGCCAAGGATATGTCGCTCGGCATGACTGCACTCTTGGAACTCGTCAGCTCGTGCCTATCGGGAATTCAACAAAAAGCTATACGAAAATGTGTCAAGGGTAGGCCGGAGAAGTACGTCTATTGGTTGGAGCAGAGTTCGTCCTTCCGGTATTTGATCCATAAGGATGATAGTAGATGGGGTGCCTGAAATTCCTTTTTGTTTTTTTTTTTCTCCTTTTTTTGGTTGTTTATTTATTTCCTCTGTAACTATGGGTGCTTAATTAGCATTCTTTTTTCTGTAATTATCAAGCAATTTGTGTATTCTCTAGAGCAATAAGTGAGAAAAGTGTTTGCAGTTCCTTTCTTGGGTTTGCATAGAAGTGATTAGGGTTTAAGCTAAGTGCACTAGATTTGTGTAAATGGATTGTGAATTGATAATGGTGAGGGTGGTTGTTTTTATGTTTTTTTGCATTCTTCTGCTTGTTATGGGTAAACATGCGAAGAAGACAAACAAGCCCTGCATATAAATTGTAGCTTTTTGTTTTTGGTGAAAAAAAAATGATGTTGGATGTATGCTCATGAGTCATGACTCGTGAACAACACTTGCCCGTCAAATTTCTGCAAGACTTATGCCGTGTGTGCGCCTCTCTCTCTCTCTCTCTCTCTCTCTCTCTCTCTCTGTATATATATATATATATATCTATATATATATATAAATATATATTTGTCTTAGCTATCTAGTTCCAATTTGTTGATCAATTAATTCGAATTAGGTACTGTAGATGCCCATTATGGGGTGATCCTTCCAATTCAGTTGTTTCATTTACGACTCTAGAATTTGGATTTCGAATATTGAAAGTTGTTTAAGGAATTTAGAACCTCATCATACTAGACAAACTAGTAGTTTTGGCTCTCCCTCCCTATATATATATATATATATATATTCACCTCGTTAAATCGACAGTATTTCACGGAATTGTGGACCGTTAGTTACACTCATTTTGACGTTTGAACACTTTTTTTTCACAGTAAGTTAAACAACATTTCATTACTTAAAGAAAAGTAAATTAGGAAACAGGAGAACACAAATCACAAAAGACCTCTTACGAAAGATCCAAAAGAGAGAGAGAACCAAACTTATCAAAACTATGGACTACGATATGAGCTGTAATTTTTTTTTGTAAAATACCTAAAATTAATTTCACATTAAATAGATCCGGTGGTAGAAGGGGGCGATCGCCTCCATCCTCATATTGAGTTAAATTTTATATAAATATTTTAAAAAATGTAGATTTCGTTCCCTTTTCTCCCTGTAAAAGAATAAAAATATCTTAATATCTTAATAATAAAAACAGGTGAGGTGCCGTGTGGAAAGGAGCAGCAGCGCAACCTCAGATTTCTTTTCTGGAATTGACCACCAATTAGTTTCAGCAATCTCAGTCGGTCAACGCCAAACGCGTTTTAGTACTGCACGCGCATAAACAATTCTATTTTTCCATTTCATACCCTTGACGGCCCGACTTGAGTCTCTTCCGTCTAATTCACACCAACAAATTTCCAATGAAGACAATTGAAATCTTTGACGAAATAGATACATAAATACCCACCCACCACCACTCTCATTACTCACTCCCATCTCAATCAATGGCGGCCTCGGCCTTTCTGCAGCTCCTCTTGTTTTTTCTTGTGTTTCCTGTGGCGATCCTCCGATCAATTTCAAACGCCCAACAAAGCTACGTCGACAACAAGCAGCTCGACTGCGACCAGAACCACACCAACACTCTCGGCTTCGTCTGCAATGGCCCCGTCGCCTCCTGCACCTCTTACCTCACTTTCCGATCCACCCCCACCTACAACACCCCCGTCGCCATCGCCTATCTCCTTGCCGCGGACGCCTCCCGGATATCCGCTGCCAACAACATATCCGACGTCGACCCCCTCCCCGACGACACGCTCGTCGTGGTCCCCATCAACTGCTCCTGCAGCTCCCATACTTACTATCAGCACAACGCTTCATACACCCTCAAACACTCCACCGAGACCTACTTCGGCGTAGCCAACACTACGTACCAAGCTCTCACTACCTGCCAGGCCATGATAGCTCAAAACCCGTACAATTTCCGGAGACTCGTGCCCGGCTTGAGGCTCCACGTCCCCCTCCGCTGCGCTTGCCCCACTCGGAACCAGACGGAGGCAGGGTTCAAGTACCTACTCACTTACCTCATCCGTCAGGGCAACACTTACGAATCCATCGCCACCGAATTCGCCGGAGCCGGAGCCGACGTCCAGGGCATCCTCGACGCCAACGAGCTCACTGCCGATCACCTCATATTTTTCTTCACTCCAATCCTCGTGCCTCTTAAAACTGAGCCCACAAAAGAAAACATCAACGCCGTGGCTTCCCCGCCGCCACTGTTTCCCCCTCCGACGCCTCCCACGGCCCCGCCGGCCGGGGGCGACGGCTCCAGCTCCCGCAAGTGGGTTTTCATCGGCGTGGGAGCCGGAGCTGCGGTCTTGGTGTTGATGATCATCTCCTCTGTCTGGTTATTCTGCTTCTATCGGCACCCCGGCCGCCGCGAATCTCCATTGCCGCCTCCGAAGCTCGCGGAGGAGTCCTCTGGAGACGCGACGGCGCGGCCATTACCCAACTGGTCCATTTCGTCCGAAGGCGTACGCAGCGCCATTGAAACGCTAACCGTGTACAAGTTCGAAGAATTGGAGAAGGCCACGGGATCCTTCGCGGAATCGAATCGAATCAACGGATCATCCGTGTACCGGGGCTCATTCAATGGCGATGATGCTGCGGTGAAAATCATGAATGGCAATGTCTCGCGCGAAATTGATGTGCTAAGAAAAATCAACCATTCACATAGTCGTCAGGCTCTCCGGTTTCTGCCTGCACCAGGGCGTCACCTACCTCGTCTACGAGTACGCCGACAATGGCTCCCTCGACGAGTGGCTCCGCCCCAAAGATGCAGACGATAATAAACACAAGAGCAATAGCAAGAACAAGAACTCACATCGTCTTGACTGGAAACAGAGGCTTCAGATTGCTTGCGATGCAGCGGATGCCGTGAATTACCTCCACAATTTCACCAATCCTCCTCACATCCACAAGAACTTGAAGAGCAGCAACATCCTTTTGGACAGCAACAAGAGAGCCAAGGTTGCCAACTTTGGCCTGGCAAGAAGCTTAGACACCGATGATCAAACTGTAATGACGAGGCACGTGGTGGGCACTTCCGGATACATGGCTCCCGAGTACATAGAGAGCGGATTGATCACTCCGAAACTCGATGTGTTCGCTCTTGGGGTGGTGATGTTGGAGCTCTTGTCCGGGAAGGAAACCATTGTTCATAAGGAGGGAAGTAAAGATGATGAAAAAGATGGTCCATTGCTGTTGTCTGACAGCATAAAAGTCGTGTTGCGTGGGGAAAATGTGAGAGAAAATCTGCAAAACTTCGTGGATCCGTGTCTTGGGGAGGAGTACCCATTGGACCTGGCTTACGCCATGGCTCAGCTGGCTCGGAACTGCGTGGCTCACAATCTCGACGCCCGTCCCAATGTGTCCGAGGTCTTCATGGCTTTGTCCAAGCTCCTTTCATCCTCCTTGGACTGGGATCCTTCTCATGATACATCCCTCAGCCTCAGTGATTAGATTTGATTAGATTATGATCATCACAACTTAGTATCATACTGTGTGAAAAAGGAAAATGATATTGTATCCAATACATTGAGTTTTGTTGATGCTGCTTTTCATGTGCAAGTGAGCAGAGAACTTTAGATTGATTATTAACTTTATCAACAAGTTGGCTGCTTAAGGAACTGAACCACCAGCTACTTTATGGTTGATACAAGCACCGGGACTCCTTGAGTCCAACACCAGAAGTTTTTTTTTATTATTTTTTTTATCAATCCTCTCAAAAAATCCTATAAATGTCAATCGAAACATTACATACACACATTCAAAGAGAGAGAGAAGAGGATAAGAAGATTTGAACCTAGAACCTGAATGGCATCAGGGTCGAAAATGTCAATCAGAACATTACACACATATACTCAAAGAGAGAGAGGAAAGGACAAGAATATTTGAACTTAAGCCGAATGGCCAGAATGTCAAAATTGTGCCACCCTTTTTTATTTTTTTTAAATGCAAGTGTGTTTGCTTAGATATAATAAACTAAATATGTAACACAATCCTAACCATTTAGTATATTCATGGAGCCTACAACATGGTGCACGGAAGAATTTCACTAACCATTTAGTATATTCATGGAGCCTACAACACGGTGCATGGAAGAATTTCACTTCCCGCTACACGTGGAGCAAGTTATTTCCAGATAATTTTAACATCATCACGCGATAAAAAGAGATGCGCAGTGCAGATATTATGATAAAATAAAACAAGGATTCAATAACCAAAAATTATATACTAGAGAAAAATCGCTGGTTTCCTATCAGCAAATAGGATAGAAGGTAATGTAAAAAATAGGACAAATTGATCAACTGTAGTTATATTTGGCAAATAGAACAAATCGACCCTAAACAGACTTGCACACAGAACCAAGCATTATACATCATCATCCTCATTTTGTTGCCTGAGCAATAATATTACTTATAGAACTTGCTTCCTCTTTGGCTGCCTCCACCAGAGAATCCTACAAACAAAGAGCGAGATAGTTGAGCCATAGACTATTAAATAGTGATGCACAGCAAAACTATTATTCCCATACCTGTGAAGCTACTAGACGCGCAACAGTTTTCTTACTTGATTCTTGAAGTTCACCAGCAATTAGAATTTCATCCAATATATAGTAAGCCTGTCACCGTATTTACCAAAACACATTAAAAATAGAGAGACAAAGACCATAGAGTGAGTTCAACTGAATGCACGAATGGAAGAACATCATCAGTCGTTCTCAACCTGCATTTTCATGCTTGTTTGGTTAATGAGTAGCCAAAAAGGCTATGTAAATATTATAATTGAAAACCGACACCCAGTAGAATTACTAGTCGAAAAGAAAAACGGGTACCACCAGGGAAAAAAAGAATCAAATACCCTCTTCTAACGGAAATGCAACTTCTATAGAATTATGTGCACATCTGACAACCCAAATAGGCTGTCAATTTCTTTTCCCCTTTCTTTGAACACAATGAAAATTCCTCACAACAACAAAGAAAGGAACGTGAAACTTTGAACTTTGTACCTGCTCCCATATATTATACCATGTTTTCAGCATTGTTGTATTACACCACTAAGGTTCAAACACATCTACTCAGATTCAACCAAAAGATTTGATGAGCAACTATAATCAGCAACTAGGGCTGTGCTTTAGTATATTATTCAAATCAAAACTAGCATATACATATTTTCCATACAAACATATGTTTGCATGCATCCAATCTGAGTTAGCCAACTTAGTCAGGCTGAACTGCACCGAATACTAGAACAATGTTGGCATATGCAACCATAGGAAAATTAGTATACCATCATTAACACTTCAGAAAAATTTCCTATCCGTCATTGATCTTTCCAGTTAGTCGGGCATGGGAAAATAGCTTTAAGGGGATTATCCTAATATGCATCACTTTCTTTTCCAGCTTTTCAATTGTATAATTTGCATATGCAGTTATAGAATTCACGACAATCATAATCCCAAGATTGAAATCCCTAATCTTCACTTGCAGGACTCTAACCGAGTTTTAACAAAACTAAATTGAAACTTAGACAAATTTTAGGCGGATTTTGATAATTATATAAATATGTAAATATAATTGAACATTCATCCAACCAATGAACAATCTAATATGTAGCCAGTCTTCTAAAATTAAAAGCAAGAAAAACAGAAAGCTTAAGGTAAAGCAAGAAACAAGAGAAGTGTAAATTTTAAAAAGTAAAAACATTCTTCAAAAAATATAAAAATATTTCAATATGTAGTTTAGTTCTGTAAGTCGATAAAAATGAGAAGACACTGAAACAAACATCATTTTTTTAGAAAAAAATCTGATCCTCAATACCGATTGGGATTTTCGAATTGGTATTTACTACGTAATGAAATTTTTTATTTGTATTTTGCCGGTTGACTGAAGTATGAACACCCCTAACACTATATATCTTGAATAACCCCACTAACTAAAATTCCTGGTTACGCCACTGTGTGGACCTGCTAAACACATAGACCTTGGGACCCTAGATATACATACCGCATAAAATAAGCACATTTAGCCAGGAAATGCCTTTGACAATAAATGTGGCGTTTATTGCAGCAACTTTAATTTTAATTTTCCTTTTTTCGTCCCTTTTGGGCACTGCCTCAACTGAGAAGCCTATTGAATACTGCCAAAAATGAACAATGTATATATTATCTCAGTCCTGCCAAGAGCCACAGGCAAAATGATATACAGTTCTTAACATAAACGTGAAAGAGGCACAGAAGAGAGTTCCACCTAATCCAACTGTCTCAGAGTGAGTTAAATAATTCCTCAAGGTACAAAATTAAATACTTTTGGTGTTGTAAACCGGCAAACAATTTACATAAATAAACTATCCAAGGATTTGAGAAGTGATTGAGGCCAAATAATCATACCTTGTGGAAATTAAAGATCAAGTCCAGCTCACAAACCTAAAGAAAAAATAAATTTATAATTCAACATGAGACCTTGAAGGAAAAGAATAAAAATATTATTTCATATTTGCTCAGAGTCTATTAAGCCTCACACTGCCAAAGTAGCGATCGAGTATCTCAACATAGTGGTGGATAATTTCAAGCATCTCCAACTCATTTCCATCCTGGTCAATACACATGCAGAAATAAAGACTGGCATATCTGCAGAATATCCAATAAGAAGCAAATGATTAGCTATACGTTCCACAGCACGCAAGCAGACAAGGAATTTTGTGTGGCACATACACATAATGCTGAAGGTTTTGAGCTAATGCATATCACCTTTTATAGACTACTTTGAATCCCCTCCACTCCACAACATTGCAAAGCTTGGGTCCTCGAGTGAGAATCATACCACTTAGCTCCCGGATAACCTTTACCAAATACACATCAACACGTGATATTTCAAGAGTAATTGTGAAGTGCAATATAATTGGCAAAATAAATCAAGTTACAGTCCATTCGGAAATGAATAAAAAATAATAAGAAGAAAGAAAACACCACTTATATCAAATTCATGTTTGTAATCCACAAGGAAAAATCAAAGCACAACACAAAAGGTAAGGTTTGAATACACATCTTCCCTAATCTTAAATCAACTTGGGAAAGAACCTTACCTTCGTTCTTTCCTTTTGGGAATAAGGTGAATACCATTTTGTCAACCTCACTTTGCCTTGTCTGCTGATGAGAATAACAAAGTGAATCTGAAAGAAAAGAAGAGGCTTTAGTTGCCTACCCATCGGAACAACGAAGGAATACATGCACATCATCCTATTATCCGAATTACAGTTAAAAACAGTACCCCACCCCTGAGTTAATCAAAAAACAAGCACTCAATTCCAATTTTGTTAGTTATGATATAATGGGGGAGACAATATTTAGAGAATTTACTAGTTAAAAACTACAAAGTGAGCCAGGTCATACATGCACCTACTTACAGAGATGCCATACTCCAGTTAAGCCATTAACAGATTACAGCCTTGTCCCACTTACTCACATATTCTAGTTGGGGTATTCAAAGTTTAACATCAATGTAAATGGCATGGCAAATTTTTTAAGGCCCAGAGCCAAATAGCGGAATAAGGCAACGCACACGAGGGTTCTATCTGTTCAAATGGCACAAAATTGGATCGCAAAAACAGGTGAATATGAGGGTTTTGTGTGGATCAGATCGATTGGAACAAGCAACCAGGGTTTCAAACCCATGAATAAATGTATGTAAAAAAAATTGAAATTAGAGGAATGACAATCAAGAAATGGGTTGTTACCATGGCGGTGGGTGGCGAAGTTGGCGCCGATTATCTGATTCAAATCCCACCTCCGCTGAGAGCTGCCGATTTAACGCCCTCTGTTGTCCGTCTCTTTCTTCGTCTCTTTCTTGCTTATCGAGACTGGTTCAGTTTGAGGTTGATTCATTGTGGTGCCTACCCTTTACAAAAACATTAGGCTCATTTTTACTAGAATTAGTCCTTCATCTTTCTTGCATCTCTCAATTTGGTCCACACTTATATGCCAAAATTGGGAAATGGGGCCTTATATAAATTTGAATAATTTAGTAATGTAATTGGCATGCAGTTTGTGCTAAATACGATATTTTGGGGAAATTCTAGCCCAACCAAACTTGATCGAACTAGAGTTGATCGCATGCAAAAAAATTTCTAACATTCTGTTGCATGGATTGCCTAAAGATGCATCCTAGTTTTATCATTATTAAAATAAGAACAAATGACACTAATAGTCCGTAAAATTTTAATTTAGAATTGCTTTAATCTCTAATTTTTTTAAAAACAACATTTTCATCCCTCAATTTTCAATTTGGTTTCAAGTTAGGCCTTGAACCCTTTTTTTGGTCAAATTTTGCCATAAAAGTGTACATTTGATCTATGCATGACTAAGTTTGGGAGTATTTATGTCAATATACGCTTTCTACTATATCAAAGTTATTTTATATGATTAATTAAATATAAATTTTAATTATGTCATTTATAGTTGGCAAAATTTAGAGTAGTGATTTTCTAATTAGATTCAAATAAATTTTAAAATCTCAAAATATGTTAGAATTATGAATAGAAGAATGGTCCCTAGACAATAAGGGACCATTTTGAAATGAACAGAAATTGTATATTGATATAAATACTCCCAAATTTAATAACGCTTAGGCCAAGTGCACACTTTCCTGGCGAAAAATGTCTGAAAAATGGGTTCGTTAACTAACTTGAAACCACTTGTATATTGACATAAATTACCCCAAATTTAGTCACGTTTGGGTCACATGCACACTTTTTACGGCAAAAAATGACTAGAAAGCGAGTTTAAGGCCTAACTTGAAACCAAATTGAAAATTGAGAGATAAAAACATCACTTTTTAAAGATTAGGTACCAAAGTGATTGTAAATTGAAATTTTAAGGATTGTTAATTTTATTTGTCATTTAAAACAAAGTTTAAGGAGGTGTTTGTAATTACTTTAACATTTGACAGTTATTTAAAGGTAAAGCTTTTTCAAAAGTATTCTTAGAGATGTTTTTGACTTTTGGGGCATTTTGGCTTCTTTTAAGTTCGGTACAAGTCAAAACTATACTTTGCAAACACTCCACTAATTCTTTTTTTCTTTTCTTGACCGATTAAAAGTTTAAAAGGGCTTAACTTCAGCTCTTGCAAACACTCTCTAAGTGAAGACACCATCCTCCCTTATTAATTGGGATAATTATCAACTTTTTATTTTTCAATGAGCCACAAGGATTCATTAGAGCTAATTCAATTCCGAGTTTTGGGAATAATGATCCCCTGACAATTGAGCTGCCTGCTGTTATAGAGGGGTTGGATTGGCTTAAGCTAAAGGGGTTTAAATTTTCCTCTTATAACTTGGTTGCTTTGGACATTTGTGGGGATGAAGCCCGAGTTGTATTGATGATAAATTGCAAGCAGAGTTATAGAATATCCGAGAGTCATACTCCCGTGATCTTTCATCCAAAAAGATTGTTAGGACTTTCAACTTTTTCTAGAAAAATAAAAATAATAATGCTAAATAAGCTTGTGGTTCCTTGTTTTGAATGATTATTAACTCGTACACTTTGATATCTAATGAGTTAAATGTATGAACAATTTAGAACAAAAGAGTCAAGTCGTTTAATTAATAAGTAAAATAAAAATAAAAATTGTGATCATAGCATTTGATTTACTTAAGGGTAAAATCATCAGAATGGCTTCCCACCCCAACAATAATTGGTTCACATAATACCTAATCTCCCACTCCATAACACTTATGCTATGTTTAAAACAAGGATTTGGGTGAGAAAAAGTGAGAAAAAAAAAATGAAAATGAAAATGATAAAAAATAAAAACATAAAGTATTATCATTTTAAGTAAAGAAAAAAATTTTCATCTATTTTTCCTTACTAAAATTTAAGAACCAAACGGAGGGTTAAACACACCAACTTTTGGGTACAAATCGTGCAATAAATAATCTTGTTAATCTTTCAAACTCCTTATGTTCATTTTTCAATCTTTATTAATTATACGATTTTGATAATTCATTTTCGCTCGCAAAATAGATTGGTGGTGGTGGGGTGGACTTTGGATCATATGAAAATGGAGTTTTGTGTAGAATTTTAAAAATTTATTTAGTTTTTGTTGGTATATATTTTTAACCATGATAGGGTTTTCAATTCTAAGACCAAATCACACCGGGGCGGGTGGTTATGCATATTTTCGAATTATTATTATTTAATACATTTTTGTGAGGTTGATGTTACTTCACCATTTAATTTTTGGCCTATTTATATTATATGCAGAAGAAAGATAGGGGAAAAAGAAAAAGAAAAAGAAACAAAAAAAAAAGGAAAATATATTGGAGGAGACTAATACAAATCTAGAGGCTCCCCAAAACAGAGGCCAAAGTCCAAAGCCCTTTCTTTGTGTTCGCAGTTCGAAATTGCAAACACTCTGCTTCTCTAAGGTACTCTCTCTCTCTCTCTACCCCCTGTGCATTTGCTCGTTCGTGCCTTCACCAAATCCTTCTTCTTATTGTTGTATGATTGCTATGTGTTTAATCCTGCGCGTCTCTACTGGTGGCTCTCACTGTGCAATTAAGTATGCAAATCTCGAAGCTGAACGAATCTATATACTTTGAGACTTGTTTTTAACAACTAATTTACAGTGAAAATCCTTGCAGCAGTTGTTTATGGTTTGATTGTATTAAGATACGCGAAACCATTGAAAAAGTGTTAGAATTGGAATCCCGTTCCAAGTTTGGATTTGCAGTCTAAATTCTCAATTGGGTTCCGCTCCGGAGTTGGGTGTTGCGATATTCTTTTGGACTAGAACTAGAAAGTCTTTTCTTTGCTTGTACCTTTGCCTTGCCTAATTGCCCTAGTATAGTTACTAATGATGGTTTATGTGCTGTTATTTCCAAGGTTTGCCTCAGGCTAGAATTAAGTCAGTTTTTTCTTCACTGGTTAATGGAAACCGGAGGCAATTCTTTGCCATCTGGGCCTGATGGAGTGAAGCGGAAAGTCAGTTATTTCTATGACCCAGAGGTTGGCAATTACTATTATGGGCAAGGTCACCCAATGAAGCCGCATAGGATTCGCATGAC
>CM047874.1:27030417-27051803 GCA_026212405.1 Petrea volubilis | reverse complement strand
ATAAAATTGAAGGGCAAATGTTATAAAATCACATAAATAACCACTATTTGTGAGATAAAAATAACTTTCTTTTTATAATAGTATAGATTACTAACTATCAAATTTTAAAAATATTCAAATAACATTAAAAACTAGTTGTAATTTTAAAACATAACACGTACCTCTCATCCGTTAGTGAAAGTTTAATATCATAAAAACTTGTAGACAAAATTGTCCCTTTCTTTCCTTGATGGAACAAAGACGGGCGCGTTTTCACTACACAAGCGTAACACATCTCATCCTCGATTTCTCGATATTATCCATATAAACTCAATGTATGCTAACTAACATGTCACACATGTTTACCTTCTATCTACTACTATTAGGGTTTTTAAAAGAAAATTGTTGAACTTTTACACGTTATTCCTGTTTTATCCTTTTTGTCTGATTTTGACCAATGTTGAATGATTTTGTAGGATCAAAAATATTAACAAAGACACGTTATAATATAGCCCGGTGGGCACAATTTGGGTATTTTAGTACTACAAAAATAGTCAAATTTTATTAAAATTTGACCAAAATGGTAAAATAGGAAGAACATATAAAAATTTATCAGTTTTCATTAAAAACTCTAATGGTAGTAAACAAAATATTAATGTGTCAAACGTTTGCATACTTTAGGGTTATTGGGGTAATTTTTAAAAATTGATGGTTTGAGTTGTAATTCGAACAAACTTGAGGGTAGTTCAATGTAATTATTCCAAAATGGTACGGAAAAATTCTTTTCCGAACTTGATTTGGCCGAACCCAACAAATCACGTGGCAAGTGATTGACCATTCTTCTTAAATTATCGATCACTTACAAAGTTGTATAAAGTACTCACCATGTAATTAGTATTGAGTCGGTTGAATTGAATTTGGATTAGAATTTTCCAATGATACGATAGATTTTATTGTAGGTAACAGCACTTTTTGCAATTTTAAAATAATATTTAAGTAAATAGATTTTTTCGTGACTAGAGTGATAATTATTGATTTGATTTAAACTAATACCAAACAAAGGCCATCACTTTCCTTGTACAAATAAGACAAACCACTTGTGAATTTGCAAAACAATGCGTGATATTGTGTCATGTTTCTGATTTTAAGATTGTCGGTTTGTTTCTTTAGTGCAAACAAAATTTTATCTAAAATGGTCTAGATTAAAGGAAAGGCCAATTGATATTGATAATATCCAGTGTATATGCTATCAACTTTTTTCTAATGTAATATAAAATATGTTTTGATTATTATATTGACGTATATATTTCAATCTAATTACATAATTCACAATGAAATATATAATAAATAATAATAATATAAATAAATAAATAAAATACATAACTATAGTTGTGAACTCGAAGTCACGATATTTTGATTACGAAGTATCCACATTAGAATAATGAGTCATCAAAACACACACACACACACACACACGCATATATAATCGTCTAAGTACTATAGAATTGAAAACATGTTAATAACATTTATGTTAATGAAGTATTGCGTCAATGATAAAATAGACGTCTCCAAAGGTTATGAGTTCGAATTCTTTCAATTCCATGAATGTGCGACAGTGTGAGTATTAGTCTAGTCAGCAGTAATTGAAATATTTTTTTAGGAAAAAAAAAATATACACTATAGTAAAATATAAACAATTATATATATATATATATGTATGTGTGTGTGTGTGTTATTACAATGCTTATTTTCAAATATATTTATTGTGACAATTCACTTTTGATTTTTGTATCATTATTTTGATTTTGATTTTTTGTACAAAAAGGAGAAAAATAAATATTATAATCTACTAAATTATAAACTAAATTATAAATAAAAGACAATATTTAATTTCACATTTACATATTAAGGATCTATATGTCTTATTTGTACTAGTTTAATACTTTAATATGTGTGTGCAAAAAAAAAAAAAAACTAAATTATCAATATTTTAGTAGCATAAAATTAAATTTTATCAAATTATCTATAAAAACATATATCTTCCTAAATGATTTTTATTATTTATACTATCTTTTTAATTTTCATAATATGTACATTAAATTTATAATAAAAAAATTAAATTTGAGATAAATTTGTTATTTTGATTAAAAATAAATAAAAAATATTAAATTAATAGAAGAAATTTGAAAGAGGAATGTGATAAAGGATAATAGAAAAGGGGGGGGGGGGGGAACAAAAATACGTTGTTGGAGATATGACAGAAGAGGTAAATGAGTAGTTAAATATTAATAACGGTACTTTAGGAAGTTCACAACTAAACAGACCAAAAGTAACTAATATGAGGGGTTGGCGCGTTATAATATATATATAGATCTAGATTTAGAGATAAGTAGAGAGCAATGGCAACATGGAGGTGTGGTGGGAAAAAAAAAGATCGAGCGAGATTGACAAAAAGATAGAGGAAGAGCGTGGTTCGCGATCAAGAGAGACTAAAAATGTGATAGAGAGATAGCACAGAGAGAGAGAGAGATAGAGGGAAAGAGAGCGAGGTGGTTGTGGTGGAGGAAATATGGTTAGGGGGGTGGGGGTTGTGGAGGGGTCATTGGGACATGGGGAGTAAGAGAAGATATAATTTTAAAAATAAAAAATAAAAATATTTTATTTTTTATTTTTTAGGGTGTTCCTGGTATTTTATTTTTATATTATAGTAATCGTTATTGAGGTATAGTGCAATTAAAAAATAAACCATGTGAATAGTATTTTTGTTTTTTTAATATGTGGTTATTTAAAAAATTATCTTTTAGTAAAGACAAATTACATATTTTTGATAGCTCGTTATACATAATATTGACCCGTGTAATGATTTTTTTTTTATTATTTCACTGAACCTTAAGAGTGGCTTTTGTAGTTCGCCTTTAATAAAATAAAATAGTGACATTTACAATTTTGAAGTTATTTGAATTATGACTAAAGGTCGAATTTTACTCCGAAAAAAATCATTATCATAAACATTTGAAATTGAAATTATATCAAATATGTGTATGGGAAGATGGGATGACTCTTTTACTTTTATTATAAAAAGACATTACTTTATCCTTAAAGAAAAAAAAAATGAATGCCAAGTCAATTATGGGTATACTCAAAAATGAAATTATTCTCCAATCGGTCTAATAATGTACTGATGTTTAAATGAAAACAAAAAAAAGAAGGTTTCTCCAAACTAATAGTTTGTTCAATTATCACAAAAAATGAATATTCCATAAATTACAACATTTATATTATTGTTATCTAAAGGGTAAGAATAACTTAATAATTATGTTTGGTCTGCATTTATATATATTGTCTATATCATTACTAATAATATCGGTACATTCGATATTTGTGCATAGTTATAAAAAAAATAATATAATTAATGACATGCTACAATTTTGGTAGAATTTATACTAATAAAATTACTTTAATTATTTTGAATAAATTTTATAAAATTAGTGATAAGTAAACATAAAATAATACAAAATAAAAAAAATAAGAAACAATTACAAAGAAAATGAAAAAAAATGATATTGAAGAATATAATTTAATGGGAGATGAGAGACGGGGGAGAGAGGGGAGACCTATGAATATGCCCTATTATAAAATTGTGTCGATAGTTGTTAAAAAATGACTTGAATTTTGAGAACCAAAATTGGCCACATCTCAACATAATACTTGTGGCCAAGATTTTGCAAAGGAGTTGAGGAATTCAATTTGGCTACAACTTTTAGGATGCAAAGTTCAACTTGAAGACTTCTTAGGAAGTAAAGTTCAACTTGAAGACGTCTTAGGAAGTAAAGTTCAATTTGAATTCCCACTCTTACAATTCAATGAATCTTACCGCCTTAAATTTCTATAAATAGGTGGCCTTGGCCATTCATTAGGAGACAAGAGAAAGGGAGAAGTAGAGAGAACTTTCAAGACAAGTTAAGTTCTTTGAGAGCTTTGAAAAATAGAGAGTTGGGAAACACTTGAGAGATAAATTCTTTGTGAGATAATTGTGAGGTTGTTCTCTTGGGTTTCGGGTTTAATTAGAGAATATTTTCTCTAATTGTTGTAACTCTATGTAAAACTTGTTATAGTGGAATTGCTCCTCGCCCGTGGACGTAGGCTTGTTATTAGCCGAACCACGTAAATATTGTGTCGTTTTAATTTCTGTTCGTTTTATTACCAAGTTATTGTCGTTTATTTAAATAAATGTACTACTAGATCTGGGTGCTAGCCTAACAAACTGGTATCAGAGCTCTGGTTGTTGGTACATTGGTTTTGATATTTCCTATTAAGTTAGGATGTCAACGACAAAATTTGATGTTGAGAAATTTGATCGAAAGATCAATTTCACGTTATAGCAAGTGAGGATGCGTGCCGTCCTCGTTTAGAATGGAGTTCAAAAGGCTTTGACCGGTGTAAAGCCAGAGGCCATGTTAGATCATAAATGGGAGGAGATGGATGAGAAAGCCCGCTCGGCTATTTAGGTGTCTTTGTCAAATGAAGTTTTGCGCGAGGTGATCGCCGAAAAGACAACGAAAGATCTTTGGGATAAGTTGGAGTCTCTCTACTTGAAAAAGACTTTCACGAATAAGTTGTATAAGAAACAGTGCCTATATTCACTGCGAATGAATGAAGGTACACCTTTGAGTTCTCATATTGATGAGTTTGAATCTGTTATTATGGATTTGCAAAATCTAGATGTCATTATTGATGACGAGGATAAAGCCTTGTTACTACTTTGTTCATTACCCTCTTCGTATAGACATTTTAGAGAAACCATGTTGTATGGAAAAGATACTATTTCTTTAAAAGATGTTGATCACGATATCACTGGTCAAACTAGTGATAGTCAGGCACTGGGTCTATATGCAAGAGGAAGGTCCAAACAAAGAGGAGTCAATAAAAGCAGGCCAAAATCTAGATCAAAATCCAGAAGTAAAGGTGTTGTGTGTTGGTACTGTAAAGAACCAGGGCACATTCGCAGAAATTGCGATAAATTGCAAAAGAAGAGAAACGCTCTACAAGAAAGAATGAAGATTCTGGCGACGTGAGTATTGCTGAAGACGGAGGTGGCGTTGAAGTGCTTCTTATGGCAGAGAAGCATGACAAATTCAACAATGAATGGATTATGGATACGGGTTGTTCTTATCATATGTGTCCCAATCGGGACTGGTTTTCTACATATGAGTCTATTGACGGAGGAGTTGTTTTGATGGGGAATAATGCTCCATGCAAAACTATTGGTGTTGGAACTATCCAGATCCAGATGCACGATGGGATTATCAGAACATTGACTAATGTCAGACATGTTCCAGATCTCAAGAAAAATCTCATCTCATTAGGTACCCTGGATGCCAATGGGTGCAAGTTTTCAGCTAAAGGTGGAGTATTGAAAGCAAGCAAAGATGCATTGGTTGTCATGAAAGCTAGAAAAGCAGGTAGCTTGTACGTGCACTACTAGAAAAACTGCAAATAGCCACGGATTTTAGCCACGGATTTAAATAAAAAAAAAAAAAAAAAAACTTAGCCACGGATTGGCCACAGCCTGGCCGTGGCTAAATTAGCCACGACCATTTTTTGTGGCTAAAATTAGAAGGAAATTTGGCGCCTATTTTTAGCCACGGATTAGCTACGGCCAGACTGTGGCTAAAAATTCCTGGGCAATTTTTTTTTTTTTTTTGCACCAGATATGGTTTGAACTCTTGATCTGTTAGTTGAAGTTAGAGCATCAAACCACTACACCACTTTAATTTTTTGTTTAATAATTAATTTTTGCAATACGTAAGTAATATATGTATATTATGTATATTGATATATATAATAAATGATTGGAGATGTTACATACGTATAAGATTAGATATACTCATATATATATGTATTTATGTCTAATTAGATGTATATATATTAGCTATATAAGTACATATATAACATATATTAGATATATAATACACTAATATATGTTTATTTCATACAGATGATTGAACATATATAGTACATATGATTAGATATATATATATATTTGATCGATATATATATGCACTCTACATTTATAACATATATTAGATATGTTAT
Organism: Petrea volubilis; assembly: GCA_026212405.1. Taxonomy (NCBI): domain Eukaryota; kingdom Viridiplantae; phylum Streptophyta; class Magnoliopsida; order Lamiales; family Verbenaceae; genus Petrea; species Petrea volubilis. The sequence goes on along the minus strand of CM047874.1, from coordinate 27,045,728 downwards.
ATATAGATATATAGTTATATCATATAGACTATATATAGAGGATTAGAATGTACATATAATATATTAATATATATAAGATACACATTGACATATATATATATATATATGGATAGAGGTGGCAATTGGGCGGGTTGGGTCGGATTTGGGTCGGGCCTTTGTGGGTTGGGTCAAAAATGGGTTCTTAATAACGGGTTGTAAATGGGTTGGGTTGTAAATGGTTTGAAGCGGGTTGTAAGTGGGTTGTAAGCGGGTTGTAAGTGGGTCGGAGCGGGTCGAAAGTGGGTCGGACAACAAAATACTCATATAAATCAAAACTTAAAAAATAAAATAAGTTTTAGATAAAATCAATCTTCAATATCATATTTTACATAAACTTACATCTCATAATAATAAATTATATCTCAAGCATAAAATTGAATAAAAAAATGAAAAAAAAAATATTGATCAAACATTGAGGAAAATTACGACTAAAATGGACAGACTTAAGACTTTTTTGTAGTATGAGAAATTTGGACATATTCTATTTTGAATAAAATTGATGATATCTATAGTAGTTGATAGGATTTTTTTAAGTTTTGGACCAAACCCATTATGGACCCATTAAGGAACCATTAGTGAACCATGAAAAAACTATTTAAACCCATGAAAAAACTATTTAAAACCATAACTAGTTTAACCCATTTGGACCCAACCCACTTTAACCCATTTAAAAATCTTTTCAACCCAACCCAACCCATAAGTAATTGGATTGGGTTGGACCCATAATTTACAACCCATATTGCCACTACTATATATGGATATATGTATATATGATATATATACTTGGACATATATATACACATATATATGTATCAATATAAATTTATATATGTATCAATATATATATATATATATATATATATAAATTTATATGTGGTGCAAAAAATCAAAAAAATTAAAAAAAAAATTGCCAAAAAAAATTAAAATCAAAAACTAATGAAATTTATTAGATAATTTAAGTTTAAAATATTGTAAAAATATAGTTTAAGTATAATAAAAAGCAATCAATAACCAAAGAATTCCTTTGGCGCAACGGTTTCATGCTCCAACTACAACATTGACGTCCCGTGTTCGAATCTCCTTGAGCGCAAAAGAAAAAAAAACCCTTGGAGGATGCGGGTCCAGGTTCGGGCACGGGCGCGGGTTTCGGGTTTGGTTTGATTAGCTTTTGTTTTTTTCCAATGCCCACGGATTAGCCACGGCCAGGCATGTCCAAAAAAAAGTGGCCAAATTTGGCCACGGTTTGACCGTGGCTAATCCCAGCCGTGGCTAAATGGCCGTGGCTAAGATTAGCCACGCCACTTTTAGCCACGAAAAAAATTCGTGGCTAATCTCCTTGGCCACGGTTTTTTTGCCAAATCCGTGGCTAAAATCCGTGGCTAATTGTATTTTTTCTAGTAATGGTGTTACAAAGCTCTACTGTTATAGGCTCTGCAGCAGTCTCATTATCTATGTCAGATGCTAATATTACAAAATTATGGCATATGAGGCTTGGGCATATGAGTGAAAAGAGTTTGACCTTGTTGAGTAAAAGAGGTCTTCTTTGTGGCCAGAGCACAGGAAAAATGGATTTCTGTGAACATTGTGTGTTCGGAAAGCAGAAGCGGCTCAGCTTTGGCATTGGAAATCATAGAACTAAAGGTTCTTTGATTATATTCATTCTGATCTTTGGGGACCATCACAAGTTCCATCACAAGGAGGAGCAAGATATTTATTGACCTTTATTGATGATTTTTCACGAAAGGTTTGGGTCTATTTTCTTAAGCACAAAAATGATGTGCTTGATACTTTCAAGAAGTGGAAGGCTATGATCGAGAAGCAAATTGGAAGGCAAATCAAAAGACTCTGAACAGACAACGGTTTGGAGTTTTGTAGTGGAGATTTTAACAGGTTTTGTGAAGCTGAAGGGATTGCCAGGCATCGCACTGTAGTTAACACTTCACAACAAAATGGCGTAGTAGAGCGCATGAATAGAACTCTTTTGGAAAGAGCTCGTTGTATGCTTTTCAATGCTGACTTGTCTAAAGTGTTTTGGGCTGAAACAGTCTCCATAGCTTGTTTTTTGGTGAACCGCTCACCTTCTACAGCAATCGAGTTTAAAACTCCTGAAGAAGTATGGTCCAGTAAACCTGCTGAGTATTCAAATTTGAGAATATTTGGATGCCCTGTTTATATGCATGATAATGAAGGAAAATTAGAGCCTAGAGCTAAAAAGTGTATTTTTCTTGGTTATGCTTCTGGGGTGAAAGGATATCAGTTGTGGTGTCTTGATCCTAAGTCACCTAAATTTGTTATTAGTAGAGATGTTACTTTTGATGAGTCCGCTCTACTATCCCCAAGAAAGGAGTCCATAATTTCTTCTGATGCAGATAAATCAGAGAATACATCGAATCAGGTGGAGCTTGATATTCTTAGTCCACCTACGACGTTTGAAAGTCCCACTGGCTCTGGACCTTTGATAGAAGAAGAGCCTGATACTATTGAAGAAACACCTCCCCATGAGGAAAAATGCATTGCTAGAGATAGACCAAGAAGAGAAATACAACCACCACAACGATATACTGATTATGTCGCGTATGCCTTGTCTGTTGGAGAAGAAATAGATACTATTGCCGAGCCAGCTACATATTCTGAAGCAGTTTCTTCAAAAGATTCCTTGAAATGGTTGATTTCTATGCAAGAGGAAATTGAGTCTCTTCACAAGAACGGTACTTGGGTACTTGTGAAACCGTCAGCCAAACAAAGGATCGTGGGGTGCAGATGGATCTTTAAAAGAAAGAAAGGAATTCCTGAAGTAGAAAAGGCAAGGTACAAGGCACAGTTAGTAGCCAAAGGTTACAGTCAGGTACCAGGTGTTGATTTTAATGATATTTTCTCACCTGTTGTGAAGCACAGTTCTACTCGTACCTTGCTTGCTCTAGTTGCCATGCATGATTCGGAGTTAGAATAACTTGATGTTAAAACTGCATTTTTGCATGGTGAACTAGAAGAAGAAATTTATATGCAACAATCGGAGGGTTTTGTTGTGAAAGAAAAAGAAGATCACGTTTGCTTGTTGAAAAAATCTTTATACGGCTTGAAACAGTCTCCGAGGCAGTGGTACAAAAGATTTGATTCCTTTATGATTGACAGCGGATATTCAAGGAGCAACTATGATAGTTGTGTTAATTTTCGAAGAACTCATGACGACTCATCTATCTATTTGCTTTTTTATGTTGATGACATGTTGATTGCAGTTAAAAATATGTCTGATATTAGGGATGGCAATGGGTCCGGGTTGGACCCGAACTCGGACCCGGACCCGCCCCTAATGGGGCGGGTTTGAAGACTCTTAACCGGGTCCGGGACGGGTCCCGGGTCTTCATTTTTTGAACCCGCCCCGAACCCGCCCCGATTAGTTATTTATATATATTTTTATTTATTATTTTACGTAAATTTATATAATATACATTTATATTTCATATATAAAAGTATATATTATATAAATAGTTACTTAAAAAAATAAATATGATACTCTTGTATATAAAAATAATTATATAACATTAATAATTAAGTTATGATTTCAAAATATGTACAAATAAATATGTGATAATGATGTTTTAGTAGTGCCATTATTTTTTCATATTTATAAAGTTGTAATAATATCAATTTTCTTAAAATTTTTTTTTTTTTTAATTTTTAAAACTTAAACCGGGTCTACCGGGTCCAACCCGGACCCGGAGGGTCCACCCGGATCCGGGCCGGGCCCGGGCCCGGGTCCAAAATTTTCTCGGCGGGGTGGGTCCCGGGTTTGGCCAAACCCGCCCCATACCCGCCCCGTTGCCATCCCTATCTGATATTGATAAGTTAAAGAAGCAGATGAGTGAAGTGCTTGAAATGAATGATCTTGGTCCAGCAAAGAAGATCTTTGGCATGGAAATCAAACGAGATAGACAAGGTGGGAAGCTGTATTTAACTCAAAAGAGTTATATTGAAAAAGTTTTGGAGAGATTCGGTATGAAAAATGCCAAACCGGTATCTATTCCATTGGTTGCACACTTTAGATTGTCGGCTGCTCTATCACCAAAGTTTGATGATGAAAAGAGATACATGACCTGAGTTCCCTACTCCAGTGCAGTTGGTAGCATGATGTATGCTATAGTTTGTACACGCCCAGATATTTCACATGCTGTTAGTGTGGTTAGTAGATATATGTCTTGTCCAGGGAAAGCACACTGGGATATATGTTTGAGATACTTGCGCGGGACTTCTTAAGCTTGTCTGGAGTTTAGACGGAGTAATAGTAACTTGGTTGGTTATGTTGACTCTGATTATACTAGTGATCTTGATAAAAGAAGATCATTGACCGGATATGTATTCACTCTTGAGGGAAGTGCAATAAGCTGGAAAGCTTCATTGCAACCTGTGATTCCATTATCTACTACAGAGGCTGAATACATTGCGGTGACTGAGGTGATTAAAGAAGGAATTTGGCTACGAGGCTTGTTGGGAGAACTTAGTTCTTACTTTGATGAGACTGTGATTTTCTGTGATAGTTAAAGTGCCATTCACTTGACTAAAGATCAAATGTTTCACGAAAGAACTAAGCATATTGATGTAAAGGTTCACTTTGTTCGTGATGTTATTGTGCGGGGTGATATCTCGGTGAAAAAGATTTCTACTCATGAGAATCCTGTAGATATGCTGACTAAGCCTCTTCCAAGGGTCAAGTTCAAGCATTGCTTGAACTTGATTGGTATCTCAGACAAATGATCTAACCGGCGAAGTGGAGCGAGACCACTGTTTCAAATTCTGGTAAAATTCAAGTCAATGTGGAGATTTGTTAAAAAATGACTTGAATTTTGAGAACCAAAATTGGCCACATCTCAACATAATACTTGTGGCCATGATTTTGCAAAGGAGTTGAGGAATTCAATTTGGCTACAACTTTTAGGAAGCAAAGTTCAACTTGAAGACTTCTTAGGAAGTAAAGTTCAACTTGAAGACGTCTTAGGAAGTAAAGTTCAATTTGAATGCCTCCTCTTACAATTCAATGAATCTTGCCGCCTTAAATTTCTATAAATAGGTGGCCTTCGCCATTCATTTGGAGACGAGAGAAAGAGAGAAGTAGAGAGAACTTTCAAGACAAGTTAAGTCTTTGAGAGCTTTGATATAGAGAGTTGGGAAACACTTGAGAGATAAATTCTTTGTGAGAGAATTGTGAGGTTGTTCTCTTAGGTTTCGGGTTTAATTAGAGAATATTTTCTCTAATTGTTGTAACTCTCTGTAAAACTTGTTATAGTGGAATCGCTCATCGCCCGTGGACGTAGGCTTGTTATTAGCCGAACCACGTAAATATTGTGTCGTTTTAATTTCTGTTCGTTTTATTATCAAGTTATTGTCGTTTATTTAAATAAATATACTACTAGATCCGGGTGGTAGCCTAACAATAGTAATAGTATACATATGAAGAAAGATGACCACTTCATAACTACATATGATATCACGAACAATTTTAGTATGTCAATTATCCACACTATACATATTACGTGATGATATCTCAAACAATTTTGGTTTGTCAATTATCACTATCTATACCATATGTCATATGTATTACGAGTGATCTCTCAAAGAATTTTGGTTTGTCGCTTATCCATACCATATACACTATTATATAAAAAACGACAACAACTTAATAAATGGTTCGTGATTAACATTGGTCTTTGTGATGGAAAATTATAGTATTCGCTTACTCGCTCTCTCTCTCTCTCTTCTCCAATTGCTAAAAATGTATTTTTTTGTTGTTTTTATTTTTTATATAGTCTCTGTCACGACCTGAAAAAATACTCTTTTATTTTATTAAAATATGTTGGATTGAAATGCGCAACGGTGAATATCTTTATTGCAAATATATAATAATATAGAAATTTAGTACAACATAGTGAAATCGTAATTGCACAAAAGTTGCTATACAAGTGAAAATAATAACTCTAGCTAAATAAAAGCATTGTAATGCCCTCCCGGTGCCTTCCTCCTGATGGGTTAGAATGTTTTTGCCAAGAAAAATAATGTGTTCATAACACATGTCAACACAACTGTTGAGTAGAAATTTTACTTAATCACATAAGGTGAAGGTATGTATTTAGATGAACATAATCACAAAATTTCACATAAAAATCACAATTTATGCTTTAGGCGAGCATATACTTGACATAATAAGGCATCAACATAAACTAGAGCATATAAATTACACTTATGGAGTATTTCAAACATAGATGCAAGCATAAACAACTAGACTTATGGAATCAAGCAAATTCCTACCTTTTCAAATGTTTTAGGGACAAAAGAGGGCATATAAAGGGTTATATGGAAGGCTAATAGGTATATATGGATGAAAATAGAAGGGTTTATATATATATATATATATATATATATGGGTGGAAGATAGGCTATAAATAGAAAGTGTTTTGGGTGTTGAGAGTAGAATAAATGTGGGGGTGTATTTTTAGGCTAGATTTGTGGGATGAAAATGGGGTTGGGGTGGTGATCTATTTATAGAGGAGGAAGAGAAGAAATGTCTAATATTATACAAATAAATATATAAACCATTCATTCTATATGATTATTTATATGTACACATTACTATATTAATAACCTAGTATATATATATATATATATTTATGTATGTGGACATGTAGGTGTATATGTAGATATATAAATCACCACTAGTCTATATACGTGAATGTATGTGTGGATATGTAGATATAGAAATTACCACTAGGTGATATATGGATGTGTGTGTGTATAAGTAGATAGAGAAATCACCACTAGTTTATAAATGGACATATGTGTGTACATGTAGATATATAAATTACCCCTAATATATATATATGGATGTGTGTGTGTACATGTAGATAGATAAATCACCAAGTATATATATGTATTGGAGGGGATATTCTTGCAAACAATTGTAAAATATACTAAAAATCTAGACTTTATATTTATCATGTAATTAAAATCCGAAATTAGGTTTGTAAATAATTAAAATTCAAAATTAAGTTTATAAATAATTAAAATTTGAAAAATTATACATATAAAGTCAGAAAATATATTGTTGTATTTATAAAATTCGAAAATTGTATAATTTATTTATAAAAATTCGAAAATAAAATAAATGCAAGCCTAAAATATGTATTTAAATAAATTTTCCAACAAAATAATAATCACAATTCAAATTAATACTTTAAGGTCTAAGTTATAAAGTAATTTTAAAGAATAAAATTTGGAAATCATAAACAATTTCAGGAATTAAAAGATTTTATATCAAATATTTTGCATGAAACATAATATATAATAAATTTTAAAATACTAGGAAATACCGGGACATTACACTCTCAATCTCTCTCATCTCTCTTTCACGCATACCATTTAACATTTCTTTTCACATATTCATAAATTCAATATTATTTTTTTTAGTTTATATAGAAAATTTAGTACTTTTGTATAGTTTTATCCAATCAAAATGCGAATACATGATCAAATAAATGAACTTTCTATATTACATATGTTGAAGGGTGCCCAACACACTAACTCTAGTGTATCTATACTTTCATACTAATTGATAGTTACTAATAATATTGGCTATTTGATGCGCATGAATAATAAAAAATAAGATAATTTAACAGCGTATAAAATTTTGGTAGTATCTATATTATAAAATATTTAAACTATTAAGATAAATTTATAAAATTAGTGTTAAGTAAGACAATTTTAAATAAAACAACCAAGAAACAATACTGATAAAGTTAAAAAAATAACAATTGAAGAGTATTGAAAGATGAAATAGGTAGAGAAAGGAAATGGAGGGGAGAGAAAGAATGAAGAAAATAACAAAGAACGTGAAATAAGAGAAATGTGAGAGAAAAATTAAAATAAAAGAAAAAAAAATAACATACCGGAAAATTTATTAGACCAAAAGTAGTTCTTAAAAAGAGGTCTCTCTATATATAATAATATAGATAGTACATATAACTGCATTACATCTGATGAGCACGCATCCGATCAGCCACGCGTGGCCATACGGCGAGGTATTGTCCCGCCTGTCGGGCTGAGCCGGGGGGTTTTGTCCTGAAAAGGGCCCTCACAGGTGGAGAGTATGTTTGGGTTCTTATGGTGACCAAGTGACTCGTCTCCAATCGATGTGGGACGATAATGCCCTCATCCAGAAGCCCCTCAGACGAGGGACTTGGGTGGAGCCCTATCGGCCCCACGGTGGGCGCCAAATGATGAGCACACATCCAATCAGCCACCCGATGGCCACGCGAGCGAGGTATGTCCCGCCTGCCGGGCTGAGCGGGGGGGTTTTATCCTGAAAATGGGCCCTCGCAGGTGGGAGAGTGTGCTTGTGTTCTTATGGTGACCAAATAACTCATATGCCAATCGATGTAGAACGGATAATGCCTCAATCAACATCTTTATATATAATAGTAATAAATAGTACTATTAATATGGATGATTGCATTGCACGCTTTAAACAAATTAAAATTCTTTCCAAATATCAAATGATCCTATAAACAACAAAAAAGGCAAACCAACACGTAAATTGCGTTGACAATTGAGGATTAAAAAAAAGCTCAAAATGCATATTTTTCTTCCTATTTTTAATTGGATTGCATAATTCCAAAACAATTACATCCATCCCTGTATTTTCAGGGGTAAAAAGTGTCCTTTCCTATAAATATTTATTGATTTTTGATTTGTAAGGGTATAGTCGTCAGTTTACTAAAGGGTGGTATGCGTGTCACCCAGAAGAGATATTTATGCTATTCAACTTTTACTCCTTTTTCTTTCGTTAAAATACAATTTAGTCCTTTTAAGATTTGGATTTTGCACATCAACCCCTGTCCTATGACTAGTGTGAGGATGCGGTGCTCCATTAATTTATTGGATCCACATGAGCTGGCTCCTTAAAAATTAATTGATTTGAAAGATTGATCGGAACCACCCCTTATCACCACCTGAATTGCCTAGTACCTTTCTTAGTCACTCTCACATGTATATATTGGTTTTAACTATTTGATTTTCAATCACTGATTGAATAATTCGAATAAATATTACAAATAAAAATTCATTAAAAGACAATTCCTTTAATCTAATTATCAATTCACAATACTAAAATTTAAATATAAATATTATATATATGTGTGTGTATATATAATGTAAATTACGATAATTAGATTATAGTTGTAAGAACTTGGTAATCCATGCACATGGCATTAACCCAAAATGACATTAAATGGCTAAAAGTTGATGGTATATAATACAATGGTTTCATCAAAATTTGATGAGATATATATTTTTTATATTACATATAGTTCAATTACATTTAAAAACGCAAAAATAAATGAACAAACTATTGTTAAAGTATAATTATAAAATACCATAAATTAGGAATAAAAATCCACACAATAGAGAATTGGATCTAATACCTTATAGTCTTGATGCCTCAATTTCGCCAATTGAATTAGGTTTCATCATCATGCGATGCATTTATTATTGTATAAATGTATATTATTTTCCAAATTTAGAGTGATAAGAATAACCTTATAAATTTAACTTAAACGCACAAATAGATAACATTCATGTATTTCTAGAGGAACCTTACCCCAATTTGAAATTAGATTATGGAGATTCGTATATCTTTCTGAGTATGTATTCCGCGACTTGCGGAATGAGAGAACGCGTACTTTACACATTAGCTCTTTTACGATACTTACTGTAAATGCTTGGAACAGATAAAATTAATGTGCATGCTAATTTACTTTATCGTTCTATTTTAGCTGCTCGTATAGATTTCCTTCACTTACATTTGATTCACAAGCATCATTTAGCTAGTGATAATGTTTCAAAAAAAAAAAAAATCATTTTGTTTACGTTCAATTGACTTCCATCAGCGCCGTATAAATTTCGAGTTTCATCTCATATATACCATTGATGTTTAGATCCCGATTTTGGCGGCCTTAATTATTTTTATGTAGAAATACAATATTATTAGTTATGATATCGGAAAACAATATTTTTCAGTTATTATTTTAGAAGACTTTAACAAAAAATAAAAAAGAAAAAAAAAACGAATGAGGAAAGGGGAAGAAAAATGAGATCATATAATACAATTATATATATATATATATATATAGATATACACACAAGTCATTGTACAGTAAAAGCCAGCAAATCCCTCTTTATACTGTCTTAGATCTATCTCTCGGACACCTCCTCCTCATACCATCCATCGCATTATTCATACACATTCCACCCCACCCTTCCTCCGCCTGTCCTCTCTCTCTTGCCGACCTCCCTCCATATCTCTTTCTCTCTCCTCCTCTCCTCTGCGATTCCGGGGAGCCGAAGAGAGAGATTCCCACCATTTAATCGTACGTAATTATATTACTGAATCGAAACCAACAAATTTCAGTGCCCCCACCAATGGCGGTCCCGAATTGAAAATTGCTGCTGATCCTGATCTGCGGATTCAAATCCTCCATCGGATCTAGATTCGTTTCGCCGGGATCGTGCATTTTCCGGTGAGTCCACTCGTTCCCTTTTTTTCATTCACTTCTTCAATTTCGTGTTGATTTGTGTACATCGCACTCTGGTTCTTTTTTTTTTTTTGGTTACCGTTGAGCTGATTTTTTTTGCTCTTGAATTTGCAAGTTGAATGTTCTTTGTTGTCTGTGTGTGTTTGCGTGTGTGTGTGTGTGTGTGATCTCGCATCGATATATATGTTTTGTGTGTCGCTCTGTATAGTTAAGTCAGAAGGGCTGCTTTTACTGCTGTTTTGAACCGAAATTAAGGCCATTTTGTTTGTGTCCCGTGGAGAAAAGAACAACATTAATGTCATCAGTGTGTGTTGTGTGTATATATATATATAGAGAGAGAGAGAGAGAGAGAGAGAGAGAGGAGAGGGAGAGAGAGAGAGGTGCATCATCCCTTCGTATAAAATTGGCACCATCTATGGGTGTGGCGAAATAGAGTTCACACTCGTAAAAAAAAAAAGTGGGAAATATTAATCGATAAATTTGGTGGGCCTAGTCCACAGGATTCACAGCATTTCCGTTAAAAGGATGTAGGGCCCAGCGGCCCATCCCAATTTCATCCCAAAGCGCGTGCCAAGTTGCCAATACTCATGTAGCCTATAATATAATATATACTTTTACTTTTTATATATTTTTTTTTTTAATTTTAGTGTAAGTCTATTTAAATTGATTTATATTTGATAATTTGAAGAAATAAAAGTATTTATTTTTTGAACAGAATTGACTAAATCTAAGGTTATGAATATTTAATATTTTAGTTTGTTTACATAATTTAAAATGAGGGAGCGGATGGGGAGATGGAGTAAACTCGTGAGTAATCTGGGGCCCCCGTTTTCCTTCTTCTCACTGGATCTGGGTCTGGGTCTAATGTATGTACCGAACGATTCGGATTTTAACATATCATTAATTCACTTAGACACAGGCTGTTTGGATGAGCTTTTTCACACGAGAAGCACTAAATATATATATTTTTTAAAAAAGCACTTCAATTCAAAAAAAAAAAAAAGTGTTTGGATGAATTTTCTAAAAAAAGCATAGTCAGAAAAATAGAGGCCAAACAGTGGCTTTTTTTCAGAAGTTATTCGGAATAGTTTCAAATAAATGCATATTTAAAACCTTTTTTAATCACTACATCAAAATGCATAATTGCTGAGGGCCCGTTTGGATGGGCTTTAAAAGTGCTTTTCGAACGGTGCTTTTTATAGTAGAGCTTTTTTTTTAAGTCAAGCACTTTTGCATTTGGATACAATAATTAAAAGTGCTTTTATTTAAAGCTACTCTGGGATAGCTTCTAAAAAAGTCAGTTTTAGCTTTTTTTTCTGGTTTCTACTTTTTTCAAAAAGCCCATCCAAACCAATTTTTTTTTCTTCAAACTGCTTTTTTTCAAAAAAGAAGTGCTTCTTCTTTAAAAAAAGCCCATCCAAACGGGCTCTTAGTTTAAAAATATATGTATGTTATAGAAAGCACTACTCGAAAAGTACTTTTTGAAAATTCATCCAAATGAATCAATAATCTCGACTATTTGTTCGATACGTTGAGACCAAATATCAGTTTCATATAAGAATTAAATTTTATTTGTTTTCTGGTGTGATGGTAATAAATATTTTTGGTTTTTTTGGTAGGGTTTTGATTGTGATTTGTGGATCATTTAATGCACGTTAATATTTGCTTATTCGAGTAATCTTACAGTGTAATTCTTTAAACTTATCTATTTGAGTGGGTTATTTTATCAAAAAAGATAAAGTTAAAAAACTTTACGAAAACGGAGATATACAATAGAAAAAACCCACAAGAGATGGGATGAATTAATAATCAATTAAAAAAACGTTAAAAAAAAACAACTTAAAAAAAGAAAGAATTACTACGAAGTGTGTATTCCCGTGTGCAACTTTGGAAGCTGATTTTTAAAATATTGATATAATATTTAAAATGTACTTGATTCTTTTATATTTTTTTTTTTATGAAATAGTGTACTTATTAGAAAAAATATGGGAAGGCGTGGATTGTATACTTATTTAAATTTGATTTGCTGGTGATTTGACTACATAGATGTATACCTATATCGTGTATTCGTCGTTAAATTTGAGTATAATAATGTTAAATGTGAAATTCTAACACCATATACAATCTAAAAGTATATATATTATTTGTGTATATATATATATATATATATATAAAAATGTGTAGCATTTCGTGAGCCTTGATTTGCTTTGATTATGGCAATTGCGAAATTTCTTTGCAATTGTTTCTAGAAACCTTTTTTTTTTTCAGAAAAAAAATAATTTATGGAAGCTAGAAGCCCAAACATACGTCATTCTCTAGTTTTGAAAATTTCAATTTAGGACCGAAAAAGAAATGAATTTGACCAGCCACCAACTGCAAAAAGTTGAAACAGAAATTAGTAATTTATAAAAAAAGGGAAAATAAGTAATAAAGTCCCGATTCCCAAGCAAGACTTTATGTTTAATTTAAAGTTTGTCACTCTTATATAGTGTCTACACCACAGTAAGAATATATAATTTAAACTTACAGATCAATTAAACAAAATAAATGAAAAAGTTTTGAGACACTCAAAATTCAAGCGGTAGAAAAAGTTTGTACTACTTGGCGAGATATTAAAAAATGAAAAAAAATTTATTTTGCCCTTTTTGAGACCGAACTTGTTAAAATACCCTAATTTTTAAAATTTTTAAATTTTAATTTTACCCTAAACTAAGCTCTCATAGCTCGATTTTACTGTGCATGTCAGAGATTGACTAAGCTTCCAAAGTTCGATCTATATATTTAAAAAAATTTTTTTAGAAAATCAAAGACTGAGGTCGGTCTAAGTAATTTTTTTTTTTTTTGGAAAATTGAAGACCGAACTCTTGAAGCTCGGTCTTCAATTTAAAAAAAAAAAAAATTAAATACTTGCTTGTATAGAAAAATTCAAAACAAATTTGATGAATATTTCTCTTGCACATTAGAATGGGTACTATGATGATTTTTTGACATTTTCCTTTTGCTTTGATTTCCTCTTTCTGAACTAAATTTCCTCATGTTATTTTATTTGTATCTCTCTTGAATGTGACGTTAAAGCCAACATTTTTTTCCTTGGAAATTTGTAAGAAAACATGCAAGTCCTTTGCAATCATAGTATATATCCAATAAACAATATAGCATCATTTGTTTTCAGGGGTGTGATAACCATACATATAACAAATTTTCTATACAAGCAAGAGCTCGGTCTTTTCAATTTTCAAAAAATAAAAAAATAAAAATTAAATGTTTAGACCTAGCTTCAAGAGCTCGGTCTTTGATTTTCTAAAAAAAAAATTAAAATTCCTAGACCGAGTTTCCAAAGCTCGGTCAATCTCTGACATGCACAGTAAAACTGAGCTCTCAAAGCTCTGTTTAGGATAAAATTTAATGATTTAAAAAAGTGAGGGTATTTTGACAAACTTAGGCCTCAAACATGGCAAAACAAATTTTTTTTTCATTAAAAAATCTAAAATTGCAACATTTATAATAAAACACTATTTAACACACTTTTCTCCCCGAATTTATCTTCGAATTAATATCACTCACACATCTTCCAAATTATTAACACTAACATTCGATAAGGGCAAATTTGTCAAACGTAATATAAGAATCATAATTATAAATTTTTCCTTAATATGTGTCATGTATGACACAATCTAAAAGACTATTGTTATGAAATGAAGTTGGTAAATTAAAACATACATGATTTGGGTGGATATCAATTCAACTAAGTGCTGGGATGGAGCATGTTTAGGGGGTGTTTGTAATCCCTAAACTAAAAAAAAAAAAAAATTCTTTTCTGGCTTTTTGCTAAAAAAGTAGACAACCAACGCTTTGTTTTCTTATTTCTATTGAAAAAAATTAAAATAAGTTAAAAATAGCTTTATGCTTTTTTTTCAACTTTTATATTAACAACTTTTTGTTCATTATTCAATTTCAAAGACTAACAAACAACCCTTTTGTGTATATTTTTTAAACAATCATTCGATACACTTTATAAATATTAATGAAACTCATATACTGGTGCCCACACATGTCTAAAGAAAAAAAAATGAGGACAGAATAGTTGAATTCACAACCTCAATATATCGAATCAAACATTCATATTTGGACTACAGTACCAATGGCACTATACATCTAATTCACAACAGATTTTTTTTTTTTTTTTTTTTGGGATATACTCTTTATTTATTTTGTGATAGTTTGGATAGATTCAGAATAGTAATCCTTATCTTGTCGATTTCTCGTATCTTTGTCTCCATTTACTCGACCAATTCGTGAAGATAAACACGAAGAGAGAGTGAGAGATAGAGAGTTACGAGTACACGTAAATAGAGGAGTGTCGGCGATAATTTTCGAAAGACAAAATATAGTTCAAAAAAAAAAAAAAAAAACGAAACAAAAACAAAAGGGCAAATCTGAGTGACAGGATCACAGAGATATCTCACTAGAACTTTGAATTCGCAATGTGATTTTTTTTTGTTGTGTTTTGTACGTTAATCAATTGAACTCTTGCAGATAATCTTGATCTGCCATTGGGATAATTAAGTGAAACGATGGCGGAAACTGAGGTTTCAAAGGAGGAATTTTCAAAGGAGGTGCCTAAGGTGGTCGGATCGAGGAGCAATGTGTCGGACATGGGCTCTCACCAGGATCTACCCAATGGGACCGACCACC